>JXCR01135437.1:44333-61861 GCA_002079205.1 Phalaenopsis hybrid cultivar
CGGGGGTGAGCATAGCAGGTGATGAGATGCGGCGAGGCAAGGTTCACGGGTGAGAGGAGCGACCCATCCCTAGGGCCGACGAGAATGGGATGTAAAAATTATATGCAATTAAATTTATAAAAAATAATAAAAACATTTAAAGTTTGCCCATCAAAATACATCATCACCTTAAATTAATGTGATTTAAGGTGTAGATCAGGCATCGCATGCATCTCTGCATGCGGTGTCCGTATGCAATAGTTTTTCGAATGGAACGGGGGCAGAGGATTGCGTGGGTTCTTATAAGAAGAATTTCTTTTTTTAATCTATTTTCTTATTATTATTTCATTTAAATGCATCAATTTACGTTTAACTTGCTTCCACTCGAAATCATATCAATATGGAAGTCCCTAAGTAAAACCGATGTTCTAGACACGCTCGTGTAATCCGTTTCATCATCTGAGACCATCTGAACAAAATTCACCGATGGACAAACCAATTTGAGTTAATTTCACGTGCAGCATGGAATGAGATCATTTGGTCCGACCGGAGCCATCCGACAAGCAGAATATCGATGGATTTTCGCCTAAGTGATGAACGCAGCCTACTAGAACGATCCCGACAGCATGTCTCTCAACACAGGAGAGAGGGTCTTAAATGAATGTCAAAAATAAATCAAATTTAATTTTTGAATTTTAGTTTATTATTGATTCTTTTGGAAAATAATCTTAATTTTGATTTAATGATGAAGAGTATGTAAGTGTTAATGTGAGTGTGATTTGAATTTTGATGTTTAAAAATTTTAAAATCTCAAGTCCAAAAGGTCTTCTTAAGGCTTTTTCAATTATTATGTGAACTAATCATGAGTTTCAATATATTGGTCTCAATTGACGCTACCGAGACTTGAGGATTCAAGACAATAAACATGAGACTACAAGGTGTCAAGAAGTGGCTTGAATTTCTAAATTGTGTAGGTCTCAATACTAGTGCTCTAGAAGAGAATAGAGAAGTCCAATGAGTTGATCATAGACTCTATAGAGAGAAACATACTTAACAAAAAATGAGACCAACATGATCTTTTATTATTTTATATTTGGCTTATTTATAGTTTTTTGTCATGTTTGCATGCTTGAATTGCTTATTCTATTTATTTATGGTTCATCTGGGATGCTACCAAAATTGCAATTTAGGCTCTTTAACTCCTTAAAATTATAATTTTTTTAACAAAAATCCTTATAAAAATTTAAAGATAAATTAAAATTTAGGATTAAAATTATCAGAATTTCTTAAAACTTTATTTTACTTTCTTGCATGTATGTAGATTGGTTTTAAAACGGGTTGCATAACATAGCCTTTACTCAAGTTATAATTAATAGGATCTCTATAATTCCTAAGGACCACTCTAAATAAATGCATTATTTTACATGTCCTGAAGATAAGCCTCCATGCTTCTCCAACCCGACTGGTCAAATATAGATTTATACTTAAGTAGTTGTTCAATGAGCTTAGATTTAGAAGACTCCCCGACAAAAAATGGAGTGTAAATCCTTTTGTTGTGAGTGTTTCCAACTTTATAGTTGAACATTTATTTCTCATCCTCTCCAGCAGCATCCTTGTAATTTTGGCGGGTATAAGTCTTCTCTCTCGGAGCTCCACCTAATAGTCATATGATAGAGTTTCATTTCCTTAACCTTAGGATTGTCGAGACCCCCGCGGACGACGCAATTCACGGATTGGTGACCGGAGATCTCTAGACGTGTTGGGTTAACTTCGTTCACAACCAAATAAACTTAGGGCCATAGTGATTTGGGATGACTGGTCTGCAATAACCCAAACCCAACAACCTTTACCTTCTAGGGATTAATCCTCTCTCCTTTGACTACCCCTGTTGAGTCACGTCCTTCTTTTGCTTTCGTTGGTATCATCTTGAAAGTTTGACTATCAATAAGCTATTGTCCGTTTGGGATATGACATTCTATCTCATGCCCTTATGGCTCGGATGTGTTTTGAAGAATCAGGATTCCCCATCAGAATTATTTGGTTATTTCACAGGTTTTGTGTGTCAATAAGTATGTTACTCAATTAGGGTAGTGAGAGAATCGCTTTCCATCTAATGGCTCATCAAAAACTTTGAAAGCATTTGAACATTCTCATGCAAAATAACAATCCTTTGATAGTCTTGTGCTAGTCGTTGCTACTAATTTAAACAAAAATTTTTCAGATCAAATGTAATCTTGGGAAACCCAAATATGTAATTAAACAAGTGTGATACATCCTCTTGAGAGCACTCTATACCCTAGAATGGGCAAACAACAGGAATCATTGGTTGTGGGTAGTCTACACAGATATTCGTCCAATGTGCTTCATCCCATCTTGTTTGGGCGGACATTATTGACCTATCATTGTGAGATTTATCACATGTATGCTCTCTACCTTTTTTATCTTGTTTGTCATCGTTATCGTATGTCAATCATTTCTGATTTTTCTCTTCTCCTGATCACTCTCTACATTCTTCATCGTGTTTGTCATCTTTATTGTATGTTTGTCATTTATGATTTCTCTCTTCTCCTGATCATTCATTTGATATGGAAGATAAATTTATTTAGAAAACAAAATTATATGATGATAGACAAACTGACGAATTATTTTAAAATAAAAAAAGAAAGAAACGAAAACACAATCATAATGAAGCATATCTTACCGATGGATCATGACCCTTATTTGAGTTTTTTCTAGTATTTGGTTATTTTTTCAAATATAAATACCTTAAGGCTAGTTCTCTATATAAAGTGAGGATATTTACACCATAGAAGGCTCAATGTCACTAAAAAAAACTTTCATTTCACTTATGTTCATGCTTAATGAGAAGATGAAATTTGCATTGGCTTTTCATATGTCTGAATAACTTCATTTCGTTGGGGCATTTACAACGTAGCACACAATTCTAATTTATTTACATATCTCACACCTAAGTATTCATATTTTACACATAACACTAAAATCCTTAGGTTTATGATACCAAGCCATTATAAAGTGTAAATTAGGAATTAGATGTGTTAATACATAAGAATGGTGTTGTATTTATGTAAGTTTCCTTATTTTTATCAAATCACTAGGTACATTAATATATCCCATAATCATCTATAAACCTTAATAATGAATAGCTCACATGCACTTACATTAAGCAAAAAAAAAATGACATGGAAGAATTATAATTCATGAAGGATCACCTAAGTGTGACCTAAAGGTATATTGTTTTGATAATTCACTCGAATTGTAATTAATCAAGAATCACATAAGTGTGACCTAAAGGTATATTGCTTTGATTATTCCCCTGAATCATATACAAATTAAAAATCAAGCATTCTTCAAAGGCCATCATGATCTCAGGTATCCCAATCAAACAAAGGGGTCACCATAAATGAAATGCACCAAAAAAACATCAAACTAAAATCACGATTAAGTATTCCAACCAAATATCAAGCATTCAAACCATGATATCACCAAATTACTCTAGCATAAATCTCAAACATTCAAACTACGATATCACCAAAATTTGCACCGGTATTAACATGAAGCATTCAGACCACGATATCATTTGAGTACTCCAACCGAAAGTAATAAAATGAAATTATCATCAAGCATTCAAACCACGAGAATTAAACATTACCGCCATACTGGATCACCATCGATCAACTTTCATATGACTCAATCCCAACATAGAAGAAACGATCATACAAATCAACCACAGCTAAAAGCCTACACAAATATGGAAACCAGAGAATTTGATGACTCATTGTATAAAAATGGGAGGCGAGTATTTTTTTTTAGCCTTCTATCACTAGCAAGAGATTATAAAAATGACGAAGAGCTTACAAGCGAGCAACAAAGGAGAAGAAAAAAAGGAAAAAGTAGAGCTAAGAAGCCAACAATAGAAGAGAAGACAAAAAAGAGATTGTTGATAATTAGGTTTAGAACACCAAATAAAATCTTGGATCACAACATGGAACCAGAGTTTGCAAAATAGAGTTCTTAGTTTCTGCCTTTTTGTAAAAAATATAGTTTGAATGTGAACCCCAAACGATACCACAGGTGTTATTCAAACCACACTGCAACTGAAACGACATGTCAAACATGACCTAAGTTGAAGGTCCTATATCGTATGTATGGACCTAACCTATTTAGGCTTGTTGCATTTAGGTTTCGTAAGCTCCAAAGTAGCCTCAATATTAGACTCCCAATCATACGAGCTTAGCTAAGGTTTAATTAGATTTCACACGGAATTTAAAAAAGGATAATTTGAGTTAGTCGCACTAAAGCCAATAAGCCACTTAGGAAACACCATGAAGGAATCCTAAGCCTATATTAGAAGATAGAGATTTCATTCCCTACCCAAACAAAAAAAAAACGAAATCAACAAAAGTAACAATCAATCTCAATACATTTTGTTCATTCATGAAACATAGCAGATGACAACAAGATTATCATACCTTAATATCCTGGATCGTGCTATCAGAAAATCGAATTCCTCAAGAAGTTTTGTAACTCATATCGTCTCACAAATAAATTGTATCACGACTTTGCGTTTTGCTTCCACATTTGATTTGATCTTTTCTTTCATTCTCTTTGACCTAGTTGCTTCCCATATAATTCTAGAATGGAGATATTGTAACATCATTCAAAATAATATACTTAGCCAAGCATTCACAATAAGGTTTTCATTTTTAGTATAATATCTCTTTTATTAGCAACTTCATGATACATCCAATGATACACATAGTGACTTCCTAATGCTCTTGTTTAGGAGTTTGCATCTTTTAACTCATGACTTTTGCAACGAAAGAGATATTTGGTTTGTTAGCAATAAGATATATCATTTAGTCGACAAATATCCAATAAAGAGAGACCTTTAAATACTTCCTTTGTATTGTAGCCTTATAAGCATAAAAATGATATAAATATAACTATCAAACTTTAGGTGTTAGATTTATAAAAAAAAAAAAAGAATTGTATGGTATGTATGTAAATGTAACATACTACTTTCCAACCAAAAAAAGACATAAAATAAATAGTAATTTTCTTCTCTAGCATTCTCATTAATACAACATAAACAAATTGTTTAAATGATATTTTTATTGTATTATTCTATAGACAACTCCATAATTTACAGCCATAATCATCAAACACTGCGGTGAAATAATTTCTTTCAGCTTTTATGTCCTGAAACATATTTCCAGGCCAGGTGCAAGGCATTGTCATCTATGTCCGGCCGTAGTTCCCAAAACAGGCAGTAGCTTTCAAGAACTGATGAAGATGTCTTCAGATCAAGAGATTTGATGATTTTTTCCTGCAATTAAACAAAAAAAAAAACAAAAACAGGTTAAAGGGTATACATTTTGATTCTTTCCAAATATTCATTAAAAGTTATAATTTTTATATTAATTGTTGTCTCCTTAAATAAGTCTGATGAAGCATAAAATCTCCGCTTCACTGTAAACATGCAACCACATAAATCTATAGTCAAATATTTCATCTTTAATGTATGTAAATCCAAACTTTCTTCTAATACAATCGCCCCTTAATTTATTGTTCTTAAGTATCACGCAGTCATCTTAGGGCTTGTTTGGGATCAATTTTATTTTTTGTTTTTAGTTTTGATTTTCCTTTGTTTTTTTAAAACATGTTTGCTTAAATGCGTCTTTAACATGTTTTTATTTTTGATTTCTAAAAACAAATAAACATGTTATTGAAACAGTCATAATAGCATTTGGGTGTTCTGAATGATGTCAAAAACAACCATAGCTTCAATCAAACATATCAAAAATATTTTGTTTCAAATTAAAACATAAACAAAATAAAAAAATAAAAATGATCCCAAACGACTGCTTAATATTCTCATTTTCATAACAATAACCGTGATATCAATGATTTCTTTGTATGCCAATACTTCAATCCACACAACATTACAACCTAACCGCAATTTTAGTAAAATTGTTTTTATGTTTATGTGATTTTTACTTAATCACACAAAGTTCTAGAGACCTTTTCATATTAAACGTTCAAACTTAACTTTATTAATTACAACTCCATCGAAATCTTCTTTTTTCTATATAATAGATCAAAGATATTTGATATATTACACTTATTTCGATGTATTTTTTAGATATTTTTTTCAATGCTCTAATGTTTACTTATTATAATGAATGCCTCATCAATTAGAACTATATCAAAATTTACAAGATATTTATAAAAAAAACAATCAGCATACCATACCTGCATTGTAAATTCAAGCTTCAGCATTCCGTAGATGATGCTCATCAAAGGTACACGTGACATTAATTCAATGAGAAGCGCTGATTCTTTTGCATCCTAAAAATGCATGCAGGTAAATATGCAAATGTTTGGATATAAATGTTTCACAATTACTAGTTCCCAAATGTTTGTCACAAATATTGAAATAAGTAGGGAATTCACTCTGCATTCCAACAACAATAAATCCTGAGAAGAATAGTTTCCAGATGTGAATAATATTTTGCTAACTCGAATTGTTTAGGTTTGATGATATGAACAATATAAGTAAAATCTCTAATGTTAGTGGGATACAAATTCAAATCAAAAAAAGCACAGATGACATTATATTTGTTGATTCCATCTCTAGGCCACCAAGGCAGTATTGTAATAATTTTGCTACAACATTTCTTGACAAGGACAATAAAAATAGAAGTCAAACAAAGTAAGCTAATCAATATTAAATAATTAGGAATCAGAGAAACATTAAAGCACACAAGGTGGAAATTAAAAATATCAATTTTTTTCAATAACAAATGCATGATGATGGAAAAAAAAAAGACAAGAAATTAAATTGAAATAAGACGTAAATATTGGCTTTGTCGTACCTCTTGAACCGAACATGATTGCTGGGTTTTTGTATCGTCGAGGGAGTTAGATATACAATTTGAAAAATGTCCGTCTAAAGCACGCGTTGCTATACCAACTGCATTGTGCTTAAGGCTTTCAAGTTCATCAAGAAGAACTTTTGCTGAAATGTAAATCAAGAGAAAGAAATAATTCAACATCCAACTAAGGGAATATAATGCCAAGAGAAACAATGAATGCGAGATAAAAGCAAGAGGAAGATGTAATTCACATAGATTTGTTAAGCTAATTATTTCTTTCTATCATTCATCTTAATAGGTTATGTCATTCTACTCTTACGTGATCTTCAATTTATCCAATTATAACCAAAATTAAGTGCAAATAAGATTTTTTTTTAGTTGTTTTGATGTGTTCATCTTGTTGATATTTGTGTAGGTTCCATGAATTTTTACAATATCACTAAGATGGATCTTTATGATTTCGAACATATAACTTATTATTCTAAAATGATATTTGGTTTTAAATTTTTCAAAATCTCTATAAGATACTTGAACTTTGGATACTCCAATTTCTAATATAATTCTACCCAAATCACATTTCCCAAAGTAAGAAAAATGAAAAAAGAAAAGCACTGGATGCATAGAAAATATGGCTATATAACTCTTCAAACATGTCTATAGCTTTGCTCAACTTCGCTTTAAAAATTTCCGAAAAAAGAACTATACATGACAGAAAGAGAGTGGCGGAAAATAAACAAATGATCAATAAAATAACTATGAAAGCTTCAAATTTTAATAGCAAAAACATCACCATAAATCAAACTGAGTATAGCAAAAATGATAAATTAAGATGGATGCATGAAAAAAATAAAAAAAAATAAATAACGAATGTTCATAATAGATGAATAATGAGAGAAACAACCATTGAATATAAGTTAGAGAAAAAACACTTTGGTAGTTTGAACAAATATAAGGAATGATAGAGAAAGCAGCAATAAGATGGTTAGATAAATGTAAAGACATGAGATTGGACAATAAAAATGAGTATACCAATTGTTAAATAGATGAAAAAAATGCTAAAAAAGATTTAATGCAAGATGTAGCACATAAGAAAAACAATAGAAAATAAAAATTCATCAAAAAAACAAAATAACAGTGAAACCATAAAAAGAGAGAACAAAATTTGAAAATAATAGAAATATCTTTAGTGGAATAACACATCTATGATATTTGTGTTGCGAAAGCTTGTCTAGCAGTTGATAGTCGCAGATTTTTAATATCGAAAACTTTTGTTAGATTAAAATTTATCAGTCTATAGCATAACAAACTACATTTGATTTCTATTCTCTGTGTTGATTTTTTTTTAATTGAAAAGTTATAATGAAATAGAAATAATAAATAATTACATAATATATGAGTGCGAAAGAAAGCAAAGAGGCTAAATTAACAAATAAGATACAAACAAGACCGTAAAACCATATAAATGAAAAGAACTATATAGAAGATTAACATCATGCCTCTTTTAAATAAGTAGTACCAAAAGTTGTTGTACCAATGACATTTTCTTCCCAGATTTTGTTGGCAAAACATTTATTAGTCCTTTCTTTTCAAATATTTCATACAGTTGATCGATAGCAAGAAAATCTCCTAATTTCTTTTACATCTTCTAGCATAAATTCCACCAAAATGATCATGTTGTATCAAGACAAATTACTGTATTATATTTACCCAAAAAAATGGTATAGTAGAGTTGATAAATGAAGAATAAAGATTACCACGTTCCAGCAAAAAGTCAATAAACAAGCAGAGAAAAGGCATTCCACAAGATAAACCTTTAAATGAACTAGTGAATAAAGATAAAAATTGAAACTGGCGACTATAATAAACAGCTTGGGAGAAGAATCACCTTTCATTAAATGGTCTTCAAGCCCCACTTTGCAAAAATGCACTTCAATAACATGTCAATGAAAAATGTGAGATGAAACCAATTAGAACGCTCCACATTGAAAACAAAAAAAATATATATAATAAATAATAGGGCTATTTACATACATAACACCCAACTCCTATGTATTTATAATATCTAAAAGCTATACTTTAATTGTGACATTTATACCACCCAAATCTTTCATGTAACATAAAAAATACCACTATATAACTTTAAAAAAAATGAAATACACTTTTTCATGCATACGTAAGCTGCCACATATGGAAAAACTGAAGTTTAGGTGTCAGATATGCAAATACAGAAGAATTCAGTGGTATGCATGTAAATCTTCCCAAATAGTGTGGCTATTGCTCCAGCAAAAGACAGCCTTCGTATGACTTCTCTTGAGAAACCTCAATAAAAATTCCCTTTTGATAATAATAGTAGTTTTACATATTTCTCAAGAGAATGAATTTAATGATGATAATAAGAATGCCTACTTCAATATCTTCAGGGTATACCAAGGCTCATGTAAAAATTCATAAGGACGCAACTCTTATCCACTGCTTAATGAAAACGTAACAAAAAAAAGGCTAAAAATACAAGCAAAGTTCTATAAAATCTCACAAATCTTCAAATATACTATCCTACTACAGTTAATAGAAACCAAATTATTCTAATACGATAACACAATTACTTACATTTAATAATAGTTTGAACAGCATTTTCATGCTTAGTGAAACCAGCTTCAACATATTCATTCAGTTTGTCTGTGCAATTAGCTTTGATTACTTTATCAACCACACTCAATGATTTGGAATGTAGAGTCCTCCTGAGTATCTCTGTTCAGAGAGACATTCATGAGAAATGCAATCTAAGATGAGTAGTATAACCATGAAAGCATGATGAAATCAATATTTTTTGCACGGTTGAAAGCAAGAAAACATGAAGAAACGACATTCCAAAAAATCAAGTTAGAGAAAAAAAATCACAAAAATTACTTCATCACATACTAATAAAACAATTGATGTGGCGCTCTAATTGACTTTCGTATGACAAAATAATTAGCTTCCACCTTTAAGTAAAATCATAATCTGAATATTTCAATTCCTACAGGTAAATCATAATCCTAAATTATTTCCTATAGTGAAACTAAGTTTCTATGCCTGGAAGCTCCACTAACCCACTGTTTAACTACATAAATTTGCTGCCTTAACAGATGCGAGGGGGCGAGTGGCCGAGTGGGGGTATAAGTACTGAACCCGACTCCTTTCCTTCCAGAGAGAGAGAGAGAGAAAGGGGGGGAGAAGCAGGTTGGTCTGGTTTATGGCATAGAAAACCAGAGATCCAAATCTAGAAATCAATAAATATGACAAGTTCCAAATCTTTTATCAAGATCTATCAAATATGAAAAGTTCCAAATCTTTTTGGACTCTATCAAGATCTAGTCAAATATGAAAAGTTCCAAATCTTTTATCACAATTGTATAAATCAATAATAGGCTCAAGTAATTCCATAAGAATTTATATGTATCCAATGACAACAAAATGCCTTCAAGGGAATATAACAGCTGGTGATAAAAGCAAAAAATTATAAGATACTAAAAAAAGAATTATGAGCTGCCTTTGAAGAAAACTCAAAGGAAAAATGTACATGGATAAGTTCTAAAATCCTGCAAATAGGAACTCTTAAAAGTTAAAACATGTATTATTTCTAATGATTGAATTGAGCGCCCCCCATATTAAATTAAACCTAAAGACGAAGTCAAAATATAGAAGAACATAACCTGTTCCTAATAGATCAACATCATAAGCATGTTTAAGATAAATTGAAGAGAGAATACAATCAATTTCAAGTTCACTTTACATGGTTTCAGCAAGCATACACTTACATATTTTCATCGATTAGTCAACACAATCTTTTGAAGGCACAACAGACTTCAAATTATGGGGCCCATTATCAGATCCAAACAAAATCTACCACCAAGAACCATTTTTTTTGGGAATGTCTTCTGAATATAAAGTATGTGTCTCTTAAAAAGAAAAAAGCTTCATGTCACAGCTAAAATTAAAAAATGGATCTAGGTAGGCTATATTTTCCATTTCAGAAAATTAACAAATTAATCACAGGTTGATGCTTCACAACCCAGTAATTTTTACAGGTTTATGCAAAATTTGAGTTTTCAAAAAATTGATGTGCCTAAAACAATCTCAAAAAGAGGAAGAATTCATTTAAATTTATTAGTAGACTTCTTTAAACTACATATGCTTTATGCACAAGTAAACCATATCATCAAAAAAAAAAAAAAACATAAATTTGGAACAATAAAGAGAAAATGATTCCATTCTAAGCACATTTAACATTTTTTTAGTATTTTTGACCTACACAATTCATAAAATCCCGAAAAGAAAACTTCCAATATTTTCAATTCTCACCGAGTGCTTGATAGAATCCTCTAAGGAACCCCTTCCCTGCATCAAAAAGCTCCTCATGCTTAGTACATCTGAAAATCAATGAAAATTTAAATCATTTAGCGAAGAAGCGCACGGATGTACACATATGTTTAGCTGGTAGCAAGAATTTCTTTCTTTTTCAAAGTATAACATCATAGCTAGAAAATTATATAATTACAACAAGAACAATCAACAAGAAATTCAAAAGAAGAAAAAATAAAGACAAGATAAAAGATAAAATGATGGCCAAAGATGAAAATCCTTTGAAATATGAAACTACAAAAAAAAAACACGCATTTGTAAATTCTTTCTAGACATATGATGAATATAAGAAACAATACACTAATTTAGATTGATGTCGTATTTGATAAATAAGATTGAAAACCTCATATCCACCAGAGCATCAACTCTTTGATTGCTCTCATTTGAATCATAAGAGAATCATGGTTAAAAAACCGGAAAATTAGTATCAAAGAATTGATCAGCTCTGTGGGGCTAGTAAGGGAAGACACGACAACCTCTAGTTCCAAAGGAGAGTCTACAATCTATTGTAATTTTTGAGTGAAATCTTGAAATAGTGAAAGAACAACAACCATAATTTTAGAAGCTCAATTTTTAATATTAGAATGTACGTATTGCTCCTAATAGTTACAAATAGTCACCAATTAAGTGTAAAGATGACATGAAAAATTGTGTTTAATCTCCAAACCGAGGCACCCCAAAAAGAATCTACCAATAATAAAAAGGGTCATTTATTTTGCATAAAATATTAATCCAATTCTTATGCATTTACATATCCAACATCTAAACTTTAATTTTTACATTTATACCACCCAAAGCTTTCATATCACATCAAGAATACATCTTTTCATGCATAAAGAAGGCGCCGTGTATGTAAAAATTGAAGTTTAGGTGTTAGAAATGTAAATACATAAGAATTGAGTGGTATGTATGCAAATCTTCCAAAAAAAAGTAGCCTAGTAAACACACAGATCTCATCTTGAACAAAAATGGGTAAGGGATTCCTTGATTGCGAATGATTGATTATGTTGAGTTAGAGCCGAATCTTGATAAAAATGAAAAGGATGTAATTATATGGAATGAAATACAATCTTAAATCATTCAATTCACAGACAATTTCAAAGGAATAAGAAGACCAAGCAAATAGAGCTGCATTTTTTGAAGGAATGAAAGCAGTAAGAAGAGCCTCCTTAAAGTAAGGAACCGCGGAAATAAGTAGTGACAACCAAAAAGAATTAAGATAATCGACTAAAACCTTAGTATTAGCCAATGTGGGAGAAGGAAAATAATGAGTTGAGATTTTAGAGAGGGAACGCCGACACGTGTTGCACAAAAAAAATGAGGACATAAATGGCATATATTTTTGAAAGAGGATGTGAGAAATTCATCCAAAAAAAGACGTGCAAATAAAAAGGATGGCAAGGCAGCAACCTTAGATTAGGCAGACATCAGATAAGTTCCTAGAGAACTACAGAAAGCTTTGACAAGCCTCATGCAACGGCACTGAGAGTGATGGGCCAACAGGTGAGAATGCCTTATGCAGGAGCACTGGGGCCTACATAGCCAGTGCCCCCCATAAATGACGCAAGGTGCAGGAATGTTGGTCGATAGCCAATGGATTGCTAACAATGAAGCAAACTTATCATGAGATACTCATGCTTTAAATCTGATGTAGTGCCCATCAATATGGTTTTACCGTTCTGGTTCAAAAATGATGAATTCCTCGAAGACCAACCATTCATTTATATAATAGAAGTTGTATAGAGACAATTGTTATAGATTTTTACGATTAAAATTATGATAAATTCAACATAGAATTTTTGCAACATTTTGCTTTGGCTTCCTGATTATTTTCCTTGAAGATTTGACGTCCTAATGTTTTGATAATTACAGAATTTGATATCAACATCTTGAGAATTCACTATTTGAGTACCTTTTTTCTACTTTTGATCTTTCCATTTACTAATTCATTGAGTAGCCTACACTAAGTTGACATCAAAGCAAAATTTTCTATTGACTTCGCACTAGTTTCATCAATTTCCAACATTTTTGCTCGTGTTTACAACAACTACCTACATTTCATTCTCCTCCCACACATTCTCTTTTCATATGCCCACTCTATATAGATGTAGGTTCTTCTTCACATTTTAATAATAATTTACCGATTTCTATGTGTTGGCAACTATTTTTGATACAACACGCGTGGGAAGTGTCTTCTTGAGCCTTAAGACGCATTTATGGCCTTTGCGGAAGTCTGAGGGTAATGTTCTACTCATATCCAAGCTTTCGAGGTTTGCATGCAACTTGAATTCCCCTCTGACAGACTTTTAAGGAGGCCCACGTTTGTGAGGGTCTGGCGTGACCACGCCTGGATTGGGTGTGGCCACGCCCAATCCCGGGCGTGGCCATGCCCAACCCTGGGATTGACCACGCCCGAATCCGACGTGCCCACGCTGCAAACTCTTGAAACATGTCATGCCGCCCAAATTGAGAGCCCGACATAATTACACCGGGTCTCGAGCGTGACCACGCCGAGTCACCTGGTCTTTCCGATTTTTATTCTCGGCAACTCCTCCAACCCGACCGAAAAATGCTCTTTAGCAGCCAAAAACTTGAACGAGGGAATAATTGAGGGAATAATTGGCAAGGGAAGTTTGGAGGTGATAAGTGTCCACTTTTGGGACACTGGAAGAGTGAATAAAAAAATTTGTGAGTGAAAAAAAAAAGATAGAGAATAAAATAAAATTAAAAAATATAAGCAAGAAAAGAGAAAAAAAGGGGAAAAAAATGTTAGAAAGTCTTAAATATTCATTTGGCTATCAATTTATGGTTCCACTGCATCTTTCAACATCTTCCCAAGTCCTCTGCATCAATATGGAGATTGACCATGCTCTATGTAATCATTGCCATTATAAGTTGAATGCTTTTCTTTGTTAACCGGCAAAGCTAGTATAATATTAAGTGTGAGTAGGTGTGAATATTTATTTGCTTAAGTTGTAAGAGAATCCTATACTTTGTGTAATAAACATCAATTAAAATAGGTATGATTGAAACTTTTATATTCTATTTTGTGTTGAATTTGTTTCTTTATATTTAAATTCTAACATGTGATTGAAATGCAAAATTAATAATTATCATGTTTGTTCAATTACATATATTAATTCTGCTGACCTTCACATTCATATCTCCATAAATTTTGACACACTGAGAAGTGAATATAAAAGTTTGTTGAAAATGGTGGAGCAAATTGAACATGGAGTAGATAAAATAAAAATTAGAATAACTATTAGTAAAAAAAATCTTAAATTTTCAAATATAAGTTTTATTAAAATAAAAGCTAGAGGAAAGATTAGGCTAGATTGGAAAGGTTTGCTACTTCGTTTGCAACTTTTCCTCTCTTTAGTTTATCGTTACATGCATATTACCCTTTATTCCGCACAATTGCCATGCTAAACCCATCTTGCTCATTTGTCTCTTATTAGAGTAAACTTGGAGATATTTGATCAAAATAACATTATAATTGTCTTGCAATAAATAATCAAGCTTACACATTTATAATTAAAGATGAAGACCTCAAAGCAATTTATTAGAGTTATGGATCAATAACTCAAAAAAGCCATCTATTTCACAAGGGGCCAATATCATAATTGAAGATTCTAGGTTCTATGATCATTGTCTTACAATAATATGCTACAAATTACATTGTTAAAACCGGACGGCGTGATGAAAAGTGGAATGGAAAAAATACTCCACAGAAAAAAAAAGGAAGAAAAAAATGATAAATTTCAAAGCAAATTCACATAACTCAAGTGCGTAAGAAAAGGTACATTGTCATAAAGTCTGTGAAAATAGTATCAACAGCCTTATTGGTCGAATCTTCAAGCAAATTTAAGTGATCCATTTGATTGCCTGGAGAAGGTTTAGATAGATAAGCAATAAGTGCATAAGATAATTTATAGATCTTTTAAGAAAATATATAAATCTAAGACTGTAACTCTAAGATAAAGCCAATATGGAATTCATGTCTAAACTGTATTTATACTCATCTTACAAGAATGAGATTAACAAAATTTTCCATGACAGAATAATTAAGAAGAAGATAATGTTTATAATGATTAAAGCATACACGCTAATAATGAACACCATTTTGTCTGCCTAACTACTTAATATGAACCATCAAGTTCTAATGAACATTTAAGGTGTCAATCATATTTGAAATAATCCAAAATCGTATATTAAGCAATCAACTGTAGACTCCCAGATTATTTCTATAAAAAATTATGATTTGAGGGCTAGTTAAAAAATATGAATTTATTTTTTTTTTGTCTGAGTGACTCTTCAGTAGCATGATTTGGGCAGGCAATAAAAACTTAACATGAATCCCGTCAATCAGAAAAAAGAAAAACCATTTTTAAATCCTCCCAATAGTTAAGTCCCATATCTCCCCCGTTTTACCTTGAAAATTCCGGATTTAACTTAAATGAGCAACACACAAACTCTTCGGGGCTATTTGGTTGCAGGATTTAACCAAAATCCTGCCAAACGACAAAAATGACAAATTTAATGAATCCTGACGGGCTCTCGAATCCTGTTTTTTCCTCCGTTTAGCCCTAAATCTATGGCTTAGTAAATCCCGTTGAAGGACGGATGAACGGGATTTAGAGAAGCTGAAGAGCACAAAGGAGGGGTGGAGGAAGGGGAGAATGATGAGTGTTACCTTCTTCGATGGTTTCTGGTAGGAGCGTAGCAGGAGGAGGAGAAAAGATGGGAGTTTCAGAGGTCTTTGTACCCATTGATCTGGTCGTTGTCTTCCAAGCTAGCTTTTAACCTTGGCGAGGGTTTGGGGCGGGAGAGGGGAAGGTTTTTTTTGGGCTTTAATTTAATTTTTTAAAGTTAATTCTCATTAATTTAATTTATTATTAACTAACAATTATTTAATATGTTATTTGATTAAAGTTAGATAAATTTAAATTTTTTTATTTTATAATTACTTAATAAAAATTAATTAATTTAATTCTAATAATTAGTGTTTATTCATTAAATAATGAGTATTAAATTATTTTAAATACAATTAATTTATTGAAGTTATTATCAATGATTTTTTAGTTCAAAAAAGTTTTTAATTATTTATTAGTATAATTATAAATAAAATTTTAATTTTAATTTAATTATTCTTAATAGTTATATTATAAATATGTTGAATGAAACTAACATTTCAAGTAACTTATTTAAATATTGAGATAAAAATATCAAATAATTTCACAAGATTTATTTTGGTTTAACAATTGTTGTATCAAAGAAATTTTAAGATTTAAATACGCTAGATTTATTAATTTTGAATTTATAGTTTTGCTAGCCAAATAGCCCCTTCATCTCCTTCTCCTCTCCTCTAAAAAAATTGCATATATTGTTTTTAATATAATCTTGTTTCTTATTGATCCAATCCATGTGCCAATATAATTAATTAATGAATTAATAAATTAATGGTTCGCTTGCTTATAAATTTAAAATTATTATTTTTTATTTCATAAAAAAAATGAAAATTAAGTTCAAAGGGAAAAAATAAGTAATTTAAAATTTTAAATTTGTGTCCTTGAAATAAATTTATAATTATATACATTCTAATATAATATGTATAAATATAAATATAATAAAATGCCAAAATAATCTTAAATTATTTATGTGAGATCACTTTACTCTAATAATTTATAAAAATATGAAAATAATTTAAGGGCTTTTAAATTTGGATTAGAATAATCTTATAGAAAGTTATTAAAACTTAATTTTAAAATAAATGAAACTTATTTTAATATTTTTGATAAAATTTTAAATTTAAATGAATTTATTAAATAATCCGAAACTATTTTATCACTTCACTCAACGAGAACGCCCCTTGATCTCTTGTTGAATCTAGATATGTGTGCGGCTCCGAAGGCGTCGTTACTCTGCTGGAAATGGCCATGGGATGCTCTCACAAATCCTAAAAACCCTAACCCTTGCGGGAACTTGGAGGTCCCATGGCTCTTCAAATCCATGCAGAACCTGGGATCCCTCGCGCGGACTCTGATCTTCAATCCGGCTGCTGTCCCCACCTACGGCGAGCCTGCTATGGAGCTCGGCCGTAAGTCTGCGAGGTTGTCGATGGCCACAGCACTCTCACGGGAGGAGCAGGGAGAGGAGGAACAACGAGCACTGGCGTTGGCGCTGGCCAGCGGGAAGCCAGCGACGGTTATTGAGTTCTACTCGCCCAAGTGCAGGCTTTGTAACTCTCTA
>JXCR01135438.1:3718-29658 GCA_002079205.1 Phalaenopsis hybrid cultivar
GAAAAAGTGTTAAGGGGCAGGGTCCACAAATAGGCGAAGTAAGTCCAGCTTTAGCAGAACTGCTGCATTTGGAAGAGCAAGCTAAGCAACATGAGATACGTCGCTGGAGCAAGGTTTTTCCATGGACATCTCCAAAGGCACAGATTCTTATTCCGCTGTTGTTTGCCTAGCCCAACTGCTATTAGATGGCTTGTTATTTCCATTTCTCCTTTATATAAGTTTCAATTTATATTAGCTTTTACCTGCTATACATTAGCAATTTTGAGATATCAAATCGTCACTATTAATGAATCTATTGTTGATAGAAGTAAGTGAGGGAATTTTGATTTGATGTTAAAAAGTCAAGTGGTATGCACGTAAATATGAGTGTTTAGGTGTTAGATATGACCCAAGAATTGTATTGTATGTATATGTCCCACATATATAAGCCATGACGGTGAATCTGGCATATTTTATTTGATGTTAAATATTTAAGTGTTGTGCTTATAAATTTTAATGTTTAGATGTTATATATGTAAAAAGAATTGTTGTGATATGTATGTAAATGTTCCATATATATAAGCCATGATTTTGAAATCTTGTATTTTTTATTTAATGTTGAAAATTTAAGGGGTGTGCATGTAATTCGAATGTTTTGGTTTTATATATGTAAATATATAGAATTGTGTCATATGTTTGTGTCCCTTATATGCAAGCCATGACAGTGAAATCCATCATCAAAGGCAATCATTTTCGGTCTTTTATAGATCTACTCTTCTCAAGCAGTATCCGACTAACTTTTTCATTGGATACTGTGGGGTAGGCTATTGATTCGAGTTCGCTTTCTTGCAGTAGATGATTTGGTTGTTATTCTATTTCATTTTCAGTCGAATGGCTTGTACTTGGATCGCTTAGTCATTTCTTTGTCCGTTTTTTATCTCAGGTGGCTTTGGCCTAGTTGAATTGGCTCCTTTGACTTGGTTTGTTCAGCTAGGCCGTCTTCACGATCTCTTTCTGGTGAATCTGCATCCATCATGTTCTTCTGTTTTGGACCGTTAGGATTTTATAGGATGAGTGCAAGCCTCTTTTTGATGTATACATACTAAACACCTAAATTTTATTTTTTGTATTTCTACCATCCAAATATTTTATATCACATTTCGGTTTCAATAATAATAATTCTATTAGTTGAAATGTATGCATTTTGAGGCTTATAAAGACTACTTTTTTTTATTATTAAATTCTTCTTGTAAGGGAATAACATTTACATGTTCAATGGCAATTCATTGCCATAAGGTCATTTCTGATTGCATTTGCTGTTGCTTTCCGGATTTTAATGCTATTTTGATATTTTCCAGATTGTAATGTTTTTTTTGTTATATTTTCTTGCATGCTTGAAATGCATTGCATTTGCTATTGCTTTCCGGACTCCACCTTTCTGTTGAAAATTGTAGATGGCAGCTGAGAGGCAGCTTTCAGTAGCTCATTAGTTGGCAATATCTGAGAAGTTCGTTTTGTATTTTATGGGAAGAAAAAAATTATTGAATGCATTTTTAATTATAATTTTGCATTTAGTTTGGCAGTTTATTACAACTATTTTTATTATAGCAGGCTTTGAGTTATTATTTAGTTTTAATTCATTGTGTTGATTGAGAGTTTCACGAAAACTGCCAAAATATAAAGAAGATGAGACCCACCAAATGAATAAGCATGACATAAATTTCTTGATGGCAAATTTCTCTTCAAGTGACNGAATTCATTGTGTTGATTGAGAGTTTCACGAAAACTGCCAAAATAGAAAGAAGATGAGACCCACCAAATGAATAAGCATGACATAAATTTCTTGATGGCAAATTTCTCTTCAAGTGACGTCGTTTGAATTCCTTCCCCAAGCAATCGAGGAACAACTTCTTTTTGAAAGAGATCCTCATGGCAATGTTCGGGTACTTGGAGCATCACTGCATCTGCCATTTGATGTTTAATGAAAATTTTCTTCATCTTCTTTGTATCTTCACAACTCCATTAGGAGCATTAGGAGCTTTGTAGTAACACGATTTGGGCAGCATTTATGCAGGATTTGATCTTCATCATGCCAATTAGCCAAAATTGATGCTTTTATATTGTTGTTTGGTCCTTCTACAATTGGAACAATGCCTTCTTTTAGTTAGCTTTCTTTCGAAGATTAGTTTGGATTAGATGGAACTTCTTTAGGTCATGATAAACTGTCAGTATTATTTCTTGTGATATTCGATGAAGATTACAAATAAGGATTCAAATGCATGAAGAATAATTAGCTTGTTTAGGTCGTGCTAAGTTTTCTGTTTGTTAGTTCTTTGTGCCGTATTTTTGTGACTAGCAGAATCCACTCAATTCCTATGTATTTACATATTTAACATCTGAACATTAGTTTCTACATATATGCCNAGAGCATACTTATTCTTTATCCCTTGGTCCAAGCATAAAGAACATTGACTAATCCTACGCTTGTTTACTGAATCTGTGGCTAGGCTGGGAGGATTGTTCCCCTCGCTTGAGGGCTAACATCTACACTTCAACATCTTTGGTCCAGTTATAAAGAACATTGACTAATCCTATGCTTGTTTACTGAATCCGTGGCTAGGCTGGGAGGATACTGGCTCTCACTTCGGAGCTCCCACGTTCCCCTTGCCTGAGGGCTAACATCTACACTTCAACACCACCTCTCACTTCGGAGCTCCCACGTTCCCCTCGCTTGAGGGCTAACATCTACACTTCAACACCCATGGAGCTCCCACGTTCCCCTCACCTGAGGGCTAACATCTACACTTCAACACCCAAACGATAGGATCTCCCACGTTCCCCTCACCTGAGGGCTAACATCTACACATCAGCACCCAAACGATAGGACCAAAACACGTTCCCCTCACCTGAGGGCTAACATCTACACATCAGCACCCAAACGATAGGATTGAATTGGGGATTTTACATTCCCCTTGCCTGAGGGCTAACATCTACACTTCAGCACCCCGGATCTCACTTCGGAGCTCCCATGTTCCCCTCGCCTGAGGGCTAACATCTACACTTCAGCACCCAGATAGGACCGAATTGAGGATTTTAGTCTGTCACTATAAAATCTCAAATTCTACACCCGATAATATTATTTCCCTATTTATTTGCACCCAACTTCCAAGGGCTTTGACTTTTAATCTTGGATGTAATCTTCACTTTAGTTGTAAAACTCAACATATTTTAACAAATCAATTCAATCACCAAGTTTACGCCTGATAATTTTATTTCCCTATTTATTTGCACCCAACTTTCAAGGACTTTGACCTCCCCGAATCTTGGATGTAATCTTTACTTTAGTTGTAAAAATAAACATACTTTATATAATCAATTGGCCAGATTGAAAGTAAATTAAGATCGAAGTGAAAAGATTATCACAATTTTTTAAACATTTTCATGGCTTCACCAATTCAAATCACTATTTCACAAATCTCGAGACAAGGAGAAAGACAGAGAAAACTACTCACATCAATTCAAATCACCATTTCACAAATCTCAAGACAAGGAGAAAGACAGAGAAAACTACTCAGATCTCATGGGAAAAATACAACAAAACTCAAAATTCATATATAAACTCAAAGTTATAAAAACTACAACAAGTAAATAACTTATCTCTAATTTCTCCCCAAAAACACTCCTCAAAGTTCCTCTGAATCTCTTCCTTTCTTTACAGCACACAAAATTCCTCTTCAAAGTAGCAAGGAGAAAGAAATCTCTCACTTTCCCTCAACTCTTACAATCTCTCGAAGAATTTCTTACAATTTTGACACTCTAGTATACTCTCTATATACTAATGGAACCTCTCTAACCTCTAGGACTTTTCTAACATCCATGACCTTTCTAATTTTGAGCCAAAATCTTCTTTTAAAGTTGTGGATGAGCTTTCCCAAGAGTTGCCTACGCATCCCTTCAAAAGTTGGCCTTATCCAAAGCCTGATTGGGCATAACCGCCGACGTCGCCATCGGCGGCCTCAAGGGCGCCGGCAGTGGACCTTCATAATGAATTAACTTTGGAGTCTCGGGAAAATCGCGTTGTCGGCGCACTAGTTCAATTCTGCACATTTTGGTCCTTTTCGCTCCAAATTTGCTCCTTTTTGCATCTTTTCGCTGCAATGACCTTAATTCATCATTCCTGCAAAAAAATATCAAAAATACCTTGCTTTAAAGTGAAATATCATAAAAAACAATATAAAATAGGTATGAAAATCTCAACATACATTCCTCTGGTCAAAATCCCCCAAATTTAACTATTACTTGTCCTCAAGTAATTTTAGTACTATATAAAAGTTATGATCTACTGTAGTAAAGTTTTAATTCAGAAATACTATAAATTTGATTTAAATAAATATCATAGTGAGATTTTCAAAAGAAATTCAAGTAATTGAATTAACTCTATAACCACAAGATTTTCTAGTCATCAAGTTTAAGAGTTCTAGTGCTCTATTCATTTCAAGAATGACTATATGTTGCAATATGAAGTCACTTAGAATATTTGAAAGATAGGAACTTCATGATAACTCTACTAGTAAAAGATCTATTCCATAAATATAAGTTCAGAAATGTATTTAGGTTTTCCCTTTAGGTAGGTCCAGTGAAGCCAATTTTAATTAGGCATATCCTAAAGCTTCTCCTCACTTCCATAATTTTTTTTCTTTCTTTTCTCTTTTTTTTTGGATTGCTTTCAATCCTATATATTTTTCTTTTCTTTTCATGGATTGTTTTCAATCCTTTATTTTTCTTTTTTTCAAGTGAGGATTACTATATCTGGATAACCTTTAATGATTTTGAACTTCACTTTTCTTTTTTCAAGTGAAGATTATTATATCTGGATAGCCTTTAATGATTTTGAACATCACATTTCTTTTTTTCAAGTGAAGATTACTATATCTAGATATCCTTTAATAATTTTGAACTTCACTTTTCTTTCCCTAAATTTGAAACTCAAAGCATTCGTTTTCAATCCTATATATTTTTCTTTTCTTTTCAGGGATTGTTTTCAATCCTTTCTTTTTCCTTTCAAGTGAGGATTATTATATTTAGATAGCCTTTAATGCTTTTGAACTTCACTTTTCTTTCCCTAAATTTGAAACTCAAAGCATTCCTTTACCTTATAAGTACATAGCCTTTACATCATTGAGCCGCAATCTTTTCTTCTCAAATGAATTTCCAGATTCTTAATACTTCAATGAACTTCACCTTTCTTTCCCTAAATTTGAAACTCAAAGCATTCCTTTACCTTATAAATATTTCAAGTTTTTACATCATTGAGCCCCAATCTTTTCTTCTCAAATGAATTTCCAGACTCTTAATACTTCCACTTTTCTTTCCCTAAATTTGAAACTCAAAGCATTTCTTTACCTTATAAATATTTCATAGTAATCATTGAGCCCCAATCTTTTCTTCTCAAATGAATTTCCAGATTCTTAATACTTCAANTTGTTCCTTCGAGGTTCCTTGTTTCATGATATCATCTTTAATCTATGGAGCTTTTTTTTTTCTACTGCAATAGATTGGATTTATTTATTCAAGATTTTGGGTTTGAAATAAGCACCAGTGAATAAGTTGGTTCTTGTTGTTTTTATAATTACATATTTAGCACTTTAAATTGGTCATCTCTATGCAGACTTTATTTACATATTTAACACTTTGAAACTTCGGCTGCTCTTATATATGCAGGCCATCTCTATGCAGACCTTTGTGGCCTACATGATTGATGAAGATGTGTATATATACTACTGTTAAATGTTCATCATGTAGTTAGGATACAGGAATTCAGTAATGGCAGTAGGAAGTAATACAAAATTCAGTTTATTCTTATTCACCACTCAAGGAGTGCATTAGTGCGTTATATATATAAGAATTGTGTGATATGTATATAAACCATAATGAATTTCACATATATACATATCAAATACTACATTTAACTTCATTACATTTATGTGACTCAATTCTTTCGTAAGACGTCCAAAATGATATGTAAATATTCGTAAAATTTCAAATTTTATGTGTTAGATATGTAAATTCATAAGATTGTGTTGTATATAAACAGAAGTTGTAAGCACTTTGGTGGCTTACTAAAGTTCAAAAAAATGATTGTTATACTATTCTTTTAAACAGTTTTAGCAAACATGGACAGTATGGTCTTTTTTTCATAAACAACTGCCCGACAGCTGGTTTCACACAGTTGCATCAAACCGACAGTCAGCATTCCCGCAGCTGCTTCCCCACAGCTGCTTCCTGGGGCAGCGCAGCTGCAGCTGAAAAGCTAAGAAGTTGCAGCTGCGCCAAACAGAGCCTCTAGCCAACATAAGGTTTATTTAGAGCTACTTTATCACGGTTTCACTTTTCAAGCTGTTATGAGACCTTTGTTGAGGTATTATTTTTTTCCTTTTAAAAAAAAAAAAAATTATGATGGGAAGATATTTTTTACATCCACGTTTCCTAATGAGCAGTGGTTGTAAGAAAATTTTTTCCCAAACTTAATATGTATATATATACTAGTACACCCGATTAAAGCTTCTTAAGAAAATAGGGCATTTACGTACATATACCCAATTCCTGTGTATTTATATATCTAGCACCTAAACTTTACTCTTTTACTTTTACATCACCCAAAATTTTTATATCGCATCAAAAAATCATTATTTAAAGTTTTAAAAGCGAAATATACCTTCTCATGCATAACTAAAGTGACATATATGTAAAAATTACAGTTTAGGTGTTAGATACGTAAATACATAGGTGGTAAGTGTGAAAATCTTTTAAAAAAAATATTTTCTTAACACGACAACTTTTTTATAAAATGTTCTTTTATTTTTTAAGGAGTAGCCCGCTCAAAATATGAAAAACTACTCACCAGATCTTTCTTTATTAGCTTAAGTTACTTCCAAATTACGATCTTGCAGTAGAAATTGAGGCTCTGTTTGGCGCAGCTGCAACTTCCTAACTTTTCAGCTGCAGCTGCGCTGCCCAAGGAAGCTGTTGCGGGGAAGCAGCTACGTCTGGGGCAGCGCAACTGCGGGGAAGTTGATTGTTTGTTTGGTGCAGCTGCGTGAAAACAGCTACAGAGCAGGTGTTTCTGAAAAAATGACAATTTTGCCATTGTTTGGTAAAATTGTTTAAAAAAAGGCTGTAACTATGAAATTTTTGTAACTCCATCAGCAAAACTTTTTATGTAATAAATTAGTTAAACTTGAAAGTGTAATGAATCAACTATGTGCAAACACAACATCCAGATCCCCATCCTTTAAGAAATAACAATTGATAGCTTCCCAAAAAAGTATTGCGTTTGAAAGAAATCTACTTGACATCTAATCTCACCCTATTACCTGCCTTCACCACCACTCACTAGTGTTAATCTAACTCGCCTTTAAGGAAGTCGTTCTCAACATAAAGAAATAAAATTGCACTTTTGACACCCCTATAAATGAACTTTCTAAAAAGGCTACCAAAGGTACAAAATGATTAAATTTATGCCAAAAGAATGATTGAATTAAAATTTTAAAACAATATATGAATAATTTATTACAAATTCAAGCTCACCGAATATCTAGAATGAAGAGGCAGTTGAACAACAAATTTGTCGGTATCACTCTTGACATCGATGTGAATCTCTACCACTGATCCATTGGAAATTGCAGAAGGAGATTCTAGGTTTGTGTCTCCAAAAACAAAAGCACTGAGAAACACTGCAAAAATTTAAAAAAAGTTAACATTTAGGCTATGCTTCAACATTACAAAACAAGCTTCTAACCTTCCTTCCTAACAAGTTGTTGCAGCTCAAAGGGATCAGAAAAGACATCTTAAGGAAGATACTCGATAATAATTACTTCACGAAAATGCTTTTCAAAAAATTGAGTAAACTTTGGATGATTTTTGAATACCATTGTGTTGACTAGTTGTCTATGGGAACCTTCACCAATGAGCTGATGTGAAGGATGAAAGTCCAAATAAATCCATATTATTAATCATCCCTTCAACTTAACCACAAGATTGAATTTCCTGATCCAACAACTTGTTAAAATCTGATAGGTGTTTGTGGGTATCAAAGAAAAGTCCCTTCAAATGACCTTGTGAGCAATTGAGGCAGCCAATGATATTTGGATATTTACATTTTAAGAATAATTCACATTATTGTAGCCAATGATATTTGGATAGGACTATTTGCAGGCAATTCACATTATTGTAGCTGTTGCTGAGTGCAAAATATATAAGAATACTTCTGATGTTTTGAATTGTCGACAAGGAGAAATTGGGTTGATATTTTCTGCCCTATAAGTTGGAAGGCCCGAACTGCCATCCTTCATGTGGAAAGAGTTTCTGACATCCACGCCAAATTTTTTGCTGTTAAATTCAATTCTTATGTATTTACATATTTAACACCTAAGCTTCCATTTTTTTACTTTTCCAGCTTGGATGACCCATGACTTCAAGGGCAACCGCTGCTTTAAATATGAGCAGCATATAGTTTACTAGCTTTTCTTTTATTTTATTTCTATATATTTTTAACATTGAAGTAAATTTTATATGTTGCCAACTTAAATATAGAAAAATCTTGCTCAGTTTCTAGTAATTTTTTGCATTCTAAGAAAAAAAAGAATCCATAATGCTGGATCTGAAATTGTCCAGGAGACGCACATAATAAATAGAGTTTTGCATGAAAGGGAAAGTTATAGAGAGAGATCAGTATCGAACAGAGGAATGTGTAAGCTTTATTTGTTAAATGATTTTCTGACATCCATGCTCAACTCTTTTAAGCTTCTGCTGTTTATTCCCTTCAATTTGAATGGATATCGGTCTCTCAAGAAGAATATATAGAGGCAATGAATGGTTAAAAATGACACACCTTTATTTTATTTATTTTATTATTATCATTATTATTATTATTATTATTATTATTATTATTTAAGTTATTTCACTGATACAGATTATAAGATTCTTAAAATATTGCAAAAAATATAAATTTGGGTAGTTCAAGAACTTCGCTCCAAAATCTCTTCTTGATACNTCAATTTTATATCTAATAAAGTATATTTTCCTTTTTATTTGCACTCAATTTCATGGATGTCTTACACTCTCATGAAATCAAATGTGATTCACCCCATGTTGTAGAAATCATAGCCCTTTCGAAACATATGTTTCTCAACACATTTTAACATTTCAATTGGCCAGATTGAAAAGTAAATGAAGATTGGAGTTCAAATCATCATAAATTATTAAAATTTAAAACTGTAGAAAAAAATACTTCTTCACAAAACCATATTTCAAAGTAGGGAGAAGGATAAAGAAGACTACTCAGAATTCATGAGAAGGATACAACAGAACACAGATTTCATATATAAAAATAAGTTTACAAAATAAAAGAAATAAAGACACAATTTATCTAACAATCCTTCCCGATCAAATTCTTAGAAGTTCTCTCCAAGCCTTTCTCTCCTTACAAGCACTCTCAATTGTCTCTTAGAAGTGTAAGGAGAAGAAATCTCTCACCTTCCCTCTCCTCTTACAACCCTATAAGAAAATCTTTAAGACCTTGACTTTCTGTCTCTATCTCTTCCTCTTACCTTTCAAGCCACTCCCTTTTACGTCACACTAAAACTCCTTGAAGCCTTTTTCTTTTATTTTGGGCTTCCTTCTTTTGAAAAGAATTCAAATTTCCCTAAAAAATTTCCTCTAAAAGTTAACTCTTTTGAATTTAAAAGATGTGTCATTTGATCAAGTGACATATCCCTTCATAAAAGAACCTTCCAAAGTAGCTAGATACATTGAATTACTTCAATAGGTGTTTAGAACAAGTGTCGCTTTAAAAATTAGCACAAAATTCATCTCAAATCACCTTAATCCGTAAGAAGTCATCTTTGGGATATCTAGCGCCAGATTTTGCGCATCATGCGCCAGATTCCCAAAATTCCTAAAAATGTTATACGTGCAACAAAAAAACAAAAATACCCTTCTTTAAAGTGCAATATTGATGCGCCCCTAGTGTGTGCTGTTTTTCTGCATGTTTTATGTCAATTTAAATCCCCGGTACAGTGTCAAAACTTGACCCATCCGAAAATTACACAGTAATTTTGTTTTGAAAAATATGGCCAATAACTTGACCAAGTTTATATTAAGTTGTTAATGTGCAAAATTGAAATGTTATATAAAATATATAAAATAATTCACACACTAGTGGTTCTACACAAGTGCACGCATCCCTTCAAGTAATATAGGGCTTTCTTAGAAACCCCAGTATCGATCCCACAGAGCAGAAATAAGAAATCTTTTAGGCTAATTCTAGTTTATTACTATGAAGTATTAATTTGGAAGATGAAAGTTCTTATGATAATAACATAAATCATAATATTCAAAATATAAAAATTAAAGTAAGAAAGATAATATAAAATGGGTTTAATGAATGCCAATAGAAATGTAACTAGAGGAAGTAAGTTTACTAACCTATTTACTAAAATTTAAAGTTAAATTTACTAAGACTAAAAAAAGTTTTGCGAAAAAGAGTTCAAATTTAAAAAAGCCTCTTACCCTTTACAATGATTATATGGATTGTGAAGAAATTAAAATCATTTAAAAAATATATAAAAATTTTTTGTGCCAAATAAGAGAAATTCTATTATTTACCCTCTTTTGAGTGCTATAAAGAACATTGAATAATCCAGAATTTGGTCCGTAATTTTGTGGTTAGGTGACAACAAATTTATATATGCTTAAAAATATAAGATAAATATGGACATACTAAATATTCAATAATTGTAAAGTCACACTTATCGACGCAAGTATACATCTCGCTAAAGTAATATAGGGCTCTAATGGAGTCCTAGATATCGATCCCACAGGGAGTGGTTTAAAATTATGAACTAAGATTTTAGAAAAAACAATACTTTAATCACAACAACGAAGTTCAATTTGCTTATCTGTCACTAATANGATACTAAGGGTCAGTTTGGGGCAGCTGCAACTTATTCAGCTTATCCAGATAAGCAGTTTATCCTGATAATCTGCTGATCAGCAACTTATTTGGTTTTTGCGTCCTGAAAATAGTTGATTCTAGATAAATGATCATTTTGCCCATGTTCTGGATAAACGGTTTAGCTGTTTGGTTTGTGTGTTTAAAAAACACCTGATTTACAGTTTTTTGTGGATAAAATACCATTCTGACAGAGGTTGTATTGTTGTTTATACTAGAACTTTAACGAAGACACATTTGACAGCATAAAAAAAATTATCATTTCATAACAATACAAAATTAAGATAATTTCAATAACTTTTTTTAATTATATATAAAACAAAATGCATATTTACATATCTTACATTTATAAATAACAATTCAGACAAATCTAACATCTTTACATATTCAACAGTTTAGATACCTAATTAAAACCAAAATGCATATTGAAATTATAATTAATAATATGATTATAACATTCATTTTAAAATGTAAAAGAAGCATGTCATGAGCACCGTTGTTCGGTTGGTGCACGATCAAACTTTGAGCAACATTGTCCGGTCACGAAATAGTCGAACCACAAGAGATATTCTTGGATCGTGATATCGTTGAACCTTGTACAACGTTGTCTGATTGGAATAACATTGAATCTGAAGAACTGGCTACTCGCCTGAAGAAGTTGCAGTCATCTGATTTGTTTCTCCACCTTGGGCATGACAACAACTTTATATATGCTTAAAAATATAAGTATTTAATACTGTTGCTAAAAGATTTAATTCCTCAACATCTGCACCAAAAACTTAATAGCAGTTATAGATTCGATAAAGATGTATGTATAAAATATTCAGTAATTCTAAAGTCACACTTACCAACTCAAGTATACCTATCGCTCAAGTAATATAGGGCTCTAATGGAGTCCTAGATATCAATCCCATAGGGAGTAATATTAGAACTACGAACTAAGATTTTAGAAAAGCAATACTTAATCGCAATAATGAAATTCAATTTGCTTATCTGTCACTAATAGGCAATTGAAATAAATATGTAATTTTAATAACTGTTAAATAACTAATTATACTAATGATAGTTCTAATGTTATAATCAATATATAAGAAAGAATCCTTCTCCTTGTCAAAAAATTATAGTGAATGGATAAAGTGAATCAGTTCAAATCGTATTGTGCCAAATAGGAGCATACATATTCTTTACCCTTTGGTCCAGGCATAAAGAACATTAACTAATCCTACACTTGTTTACTGATTCTGCGGCTAGGCTGGGAGGATAACGACTCTCACTTCGGAGCTCTCACGTTCTCCTTGCCTCAGGGCTAACATCTACACTTCAGCACCCAAACGATATGACCAAATTGGGGATTTTAGTTTGTCACTCTAAAATCTCCAATTCTACGCCCGATAATTTTATTTCCCTATTTATTTGCACCCAACTTCCAAGGGTTTTGACCTCCCTGAATCTTGGATGTAATCTTCAATTTAGTTGTAAAACTCAACATATTTTAACAAATCAATTGACCAGATTGAAAGTAAATTAAGATCGAAGTGAAAAGGTCATCATAATTTCTTTAACATTTTTATGGCTCAACTAATTCAAATCACCATTTCAAAAATCTCAAGACAAGGAGAAAGACAGAGAAAACTACTCAGATCTCATGGGAAGAAAAAAGAACTCAGAATTCATATATAAAAGCAAAGCCATACAAACTAAAACAAGTAAATAAACTTATCTCTAATTTCTCCCCAAGCAAACTCCTCAAAGTTCCTCTAATTCTCTTCTTTTATTTACAGCACACAAAATTCCTCTTTGAAGCAACAAGGAGGAAGAAATCTCTCACTTTCCCTCCACTCTTACAATCTCTCGAAGAATTCCTCACTAATATTGGAATTTTTCTAATCTCTAGGAACTCTCCTAGCACTTCCTTTACTCCCTATATTCTTTCCCTCGGAAAGGAGGAAGAAATCTCTCACTTTCCCTCCACTCTTACAATCTCTCAAAGAATTCCTCACAATGTTACACTCTACTGGAAATTCTATACACTAATGGTAACCTCCAAGGCCTCTAGCACTCTTCTATTTTTGGCCAAGACACTCTAATAAATTCTCTATACACTAATGGAACCTCTCTAACCTCAAAGACCTTTCTAACATCCAGGACCTCCTTTATTTTCAGTCAAAATCTTCTTTTAAAGTTGTGGATGAGTTTTCCTAAGAGTTGCCTAAGCACCCTTCCAAAATTCATCCTCTTCCAATGCATTGTTGGACATAACCCTCGAGCTCGCCGTCGGCGACCTCGAGGGCACCGTCTGTGGGCCTTCAAAGTGAATTAAATCTCGAGTCTCGGGAAAAGTCCATCGTCGGCGTTGTTGGCCTCGTCGTCGGTGCCCTAGTTCAAATCTTCACATTTTGGTCCTTTTCGCTCCAAATTCGCTCCTTTTTGCATCTTTTTGCTCCAATGACCCTAATTCATTATTTCTACAACAAAACATCAAAAATACATTTTTTAACGTGCAATATCATCAAAAATAGTGTAAAATATGTATGGAAATCTCAACATATTTTTCTTTAGTCATGACACCTATAGAGCTGACGTTCGTAGCTATGTTGCCAACGTGGCGTGAGTAACAAGCACGGCAGGCCGCAGCGACACATCACTTGGTCGGATTTCTCTAAATACCTGGAACTCATCGTCCTGCAATTACTAAAAAGAGAATATGTCAATAAAAAAATAGAGGAAATAAAGAAAATGTAAATGTAAATATGAAAGTTTAGTTGTTAGATATGTAAATAAATAAAAATAGTGTGGATTTCAAAATACTCTTCAATTAAGCACGTGTTGACTCTATCATGTATAAAATTTGATCAAACTTGATTAAAACCTGCGCTAATATCTCTTTTTTATATAGAGATGGAGATTCAGATGTTGAAATTCATTAGAGAATAAAAGCATTGGTTGCCTGATAATTTTCAAGCCTTCGTCTATGCCAGCCACTTCAAGATGAGAAGAGGAAAGCTTGAGAGTAAAAGATTAGTCAAATTGGCAATCAACATCACCATTCGTCCAACATAAATCTCCATTATTTTGGTACCAAAACTACTACAACAACATAATTCATAGCATAAAAGTGAATAGCAAAAACTTTTAATATTAGTGTAAGGATCATTCAAAACCATTTGATGAGCTGCTCCAAAGTTTTATATTTACTTTCTGCAAAGCCATTTGATGAGCTGCCCCAAAATAGGAGGGTAAAGCATCATAGTCATTGCTTGAGAAAAGCAGAAAAGATCTCTGAAGCACCAGGAACAGGTACCATATTCTTCTATTGCAAGCACTTCTCAAACTACCAAAGTGTGGAAGCAACGATTACCCAGCTCTTCTCAAAGAAAATTCTATGGCCATCCTAGCCGCTCCACACTTTGTAGGTTATAAGCATTCCATTAAATGACAAAAAAAAATTATAATAAGCATTCCATACAAGTAAGCTTTCAGAGATTGTGAATCTCATTCATTTTAACTCAAGATAAAGTATAAACTTAATGCTGCTCATCTTTAAAGCAGCAGTTGCCCTTGAAGTCATGGGCCATCCAAGCTGCTTAATCGCCATGGCATGTGGAAAAGTAAAAAAAATGAAAGCTTAGGTGCTAAATATGTAAATACATGAGAATTGAATTTAAAAGCAAAAAGTTTGGCGTTGATGTCAGAAACTCTTTCCACAAGAAGGACGACAGTTCGGGCCTTCCCACTTACAGGACATAAAATAACAAACTGATTTCTCCCTGTAGCAAATTTGGAACATCAGAAGTACTCTTATATATTTTGCACTCAGCAAAAACTACAGTAATGTGAATTGCCTGCAAGTAGCATGACTCAACAACCAATACAATTTTCGGCTAAGAAAAGAGAACAACACTGAGAACAAAAGTGTAAGCAGCTGCTAGAGAATTGCAAGGAAGTAGAAGAATCAATAAGAAAAATAACCAACAATTGGAATGAAAAACAATAGCTATTTATCAAGGGAAATATGTATACCCAAGCCAAAACTAACATTAATAACTTTTCAATCTAAAGCCATCTTTCCAAACTTCAGAACATGAGTGTTAAAATAAGTGCAAACAACAAATACACTAGTAAACTTCTTTTAAATAAAGCCAAATTTACATAGCACACAATTCTATTGTACTTAGATTGCTCACACCTATACTACAATATTTACACACATAGAACTCAAATATTTAATACCACATAGCATATACACTAGTAAACTTTTTAAATTTTCTTCTTGCTTCTATCTAATCAGAATATAAACTCAGTGAAGGGGTAGAAAGAGTACTTGGTTTACTGCATGAAGAACAGTCAATGGCAAGAACTGCTACAAAAATTGAACCAAAAAACGGAAAAGGTAACCAAAATAGTATTATATATCCAGCTTTTTAATTAGGCCAATGGTATTTGCCCTCATTTTAACAAGAACAAAGGAATTCATATAACCGGAACAATACTATAAATTTTAAACAAACAAAGGAATTCATGAAACCAACATTTGCTCTCATTTTAAATTTCCATCAAACAAATGAATTCATGAAGCTCAAAATAATAGTTCTTAAAAGGGTTTAGATCTGTGAATGCCAGTAGAGCATCTCATTTTAAATTTCCTCCAAACAAAAGAATTCATAAAACCAACATTTACCCTCATTGCAACCACCAAAACCATCAATATCAAAATACCTTTCTATGTGAGCATCTTTACTATCAAATACTATACCGACATAACTAAAAGATTAGCAAACTAAACCATTCAAATTTTCAAAAACATTATAGATCAGACAATTTTTGTTAACAAGAAACCAAGGCAAATGATCCAAGCTCAATAGCTTTTACACTCGGCATCTCAAATTACTTCCTCAAAATTATTTCATCAAATACAACCTGTCGGCGCTATTTTTAGGTTGGTGGGGAGTTGCCCGTAAGAAGTTGTCGGTCACCGAAATCGAAATCTCTTCGCTCGCTTCGGAAGGACGTTGAAGTTTAGAAAAGTATGAAATCAAACTGACCCCATATTTTTCATAGTTTGAATGAAAGAGCACTTCACCTCAAACCATGTATCTATCCCGAAGAATAAACAAAAGACTTGAGGATGAGACTTGATCAAATAAACTAAAAAATATATGACATCTGTCTTGTCAACGAAACCTTTATATTTGCCGACAAGTTCCTCTATTAATATAAGGAATTAAATAGGGTTTAAATTAAGTTGGGTTCAGACATGCTTTCTATAAGGGCAAGCCTCTATAGTTAATTACATCTTAAATGACTAAAGTCACCTAAGAAGACTCTCGATAAAAATCAGGAAATATTATCTTCAAGGAATTTTAAAGGGTAGGACTTTTCAATGAGATCAGACGTAGAGGTGTGAAAGGGGATTGGTTCAAGTTTGGAACATTTTATTGTAGAATCCAAAGGAGGAAGAACTAGGGGATGTCATGGATCCAGAGTCCGGTGACTTCCCCAGCTATCCTAATGTTTGGCTTCAGTTTTGAGGAGAAATATTTAGGTGTTGGAATATTTTATTGTAGAATCCAAAGGAGGAAGAACTAGGGGATGTCATGGATCCAGAGGAGAACCTAGTGACTTCTCAAGCTATCCTAATGTTTGGCTTCAGTTTTGAGGAGAAGTATTTAGGTGTTTCATCCTGCCACCGGTGACTTCCCGAGCTATCCTAATGTTTGGCTTCAGTTTTGAGGAGAAATATTTAGGTGTTTCATCCTGCCAATTTATTCTAATGTTTGGCTTCAGTTTTGAGGAGAAATATTTAGGTGTTTCATCCTACCAATTTTATTAGCTATCATAATGTTTGGCTTCAATTTTGAGGAGAAATATTTAGGTGTTTCATCCTGCCAATTTTATTAGTTAGGTCTTCAGTTTTGAGGAGAAATATTTTAAGTGTTTCATCCTGCAAATTTTATTAGTTAGGGCTTGAAGCTATCCTAATGTTTGGCTTCAATTTTGAGGAGAAATATTTAGGTGTTTCATCCTACCAATTTTATTAGTTAGGGCTTACATTTAATGAAACGATCACACAAATAGCCTGGAATATGTGAGGATTTAGGTCATGACAAACGACAACCTCAGAATCCTAAGATGAGTTAGGTTTTATATTGTATAGCAGGGCTATGCAAAAGCCTAAAGATAATGTGAGAATTTACGTTGCATAAGCAAGCAACCTGAAGTCCTATGGCTTTGTTGTTTAAGTCTAAGGAAAGAAGATTGGTTTAGCTGGGGAAGACAGGTTTTGCTGTTGAAGATGGCTGTGCTACCCACCATGCTAGCTACAAGCTCCTCGCCGCGACGAGTTTGAGTTTTCTAGTGTGTCAAGTTATAATGTCAAATCAGGTGGTCTTATGNGTGTAGGTCATGACAAACGATAACCTCGGAATCTTAAGACGAGTTAGGCTTATATTGTATAGCAGGGCTATGCAAAGGCCTAAAGATAAGGTGAGGATTTATGTTGCAATAAAAACAACCTCAAAGTCCTATGGCTTTGTTGCTTAAGTTTAAGGAAGGAAGATTGGTTTAGCTATCAAAGTCCTATGGCTTTGTTGTTTAAGTCTAAGGAAGAAAGATTGGGTTAGCTGGGGAAGAGATGGCCTATGGCTTTGTTATTTAAGTCTAAGGAAGGAAGATTGGTTTAGCTGGTGAAGATAGGTTTTGCTGTTGAAGATGGTCGTGTTGCCCACCAAGCTAGCTCCAAGCTCCTTGCCACGACAAGTTTGAGTTATCTATTGTGTCAAGTTATAATATTAAATCAAGTGGTCCTATGGTTGAAGTTCGTTAAATTTTATGAGGGCATATTAAAGTTTATTAGAGCGACACCGGTTAGGATCCTACGGTTCCTCGTTCCGACATCACTATTTTCTATTGGATTCACTTAGTCCAAATGAACTTACTAAACCCAACTCTCGTTCCGGCATCACTATTTTCTATTGGATTCACTTAGTCCAAATGAACTTACTAAACCCAACACGTTCCGGCACCACTATTTTATATTAGATTCACTTAGTCCAAATGAACTTACTAAACTCAACTTAATGAGTAATGAGGGTTCCCTCGTTCTGGTATCACTATTTTCTATTGGATTCACTTAGTCCAAATGAACTTACTAAACCCAACTTAATGAGGCATCACTATTTTTTAATGGATTCACTTAGTCCAAATGAACTTACTAAACCCAACTTAATGAGTTCCATAATTTCATTAACACCATGGAAAGCCTCGTTGGCAACCGTAGGTTACCTCCTCTGAGGGATTCCTGATCATCTGATAGAGACATCTTAATTTAGTTGAAGTTGTGGTTTTGTGTGATGTTTGTAATTAAATTTTGAGTTGTTTTATATTTTGAATGTTGTGGCGGTGAATTTTATCTTGGTTGATTTTAATTTTGGTTTTGGTTCATTGGCTATCCTGATAGTCTTAGTTTTTCATGCAAATTTGTATAAGCACAAAAGTATAGCATAAAAGTATAAGCAAGATAACGTTGAAAACTGTAAAAAGCGTACCTGGAGAGTCTTCTCGTTCCATCACTTGAAACTCAAAATGCATGTCAGAGCAGATTATATAGAGGCAAAAAGTCAGGTTTTGGTAATTTTCCTAACTCTATGTCATATCTTGGTGGGTCCTTAGGAGTTTAATTAAAGATGATTTTGTTTAGCAAAGCATATTAAGTTAGTAGATCTCCGAGGTATCCAACAGATCTAGAGAAAGAAGCAGGCCCGTGCTACTCTCTCGCTGCCTCATGGAAAATATCGAGTTCTTTTAAACTTATTATGTTGCTTAATAATTCATCCTATAAAACACCGTAATGCTCAATGAACATTGATGTCTCAATTATCCCTAAGAGTAAGGTAATTATCACTTGATTTCATTTTAAAAATTATGTTGGTGAAGACCCTTAAAGAGGCAAGTTAGTGTTATTAGAACACTTAGCCAAATTTTAACCCTAATTAGGCTTGTAGTGTTTGGAATATGTTTTAATTTTCAATGATATTTGCTTCTCTAATCCTTATTTAAACGAAACTTGATTTAGCCTAAGTCACTACTAAGCCCTTAAGACCTAGGTGAGTGTCTTAATTAGTGTTAAGCTTTAGGTGGTTATAATTCATGATTTGAATTTTATTTGAAAATCAAAATAGGGGTAATTTAAATGAAACTTGATTTAGCCTAAGTCACTACTAAGCCGAAGACCTAGGTGAGTGTCTTAATTAGTTTTGAAAAGGTTAAGCTTTAGGTGATCATGACTCATATTTGAAATTCATTTGAAAATCAAAAAGGGGTAATCATGATTTATGGTTTGAATTTTATTTGAAAATCAAATAGGGGTATTAAATTGATTAATTATTGACTTTAAAGTCATACCCCTAAGTTCTAGGTTCATTTTATTTTAATAAACTTCCAAATTTTAATAATTTAGAAATTTATTAACTTATCTTCTCATTTTATTTTAATAAACTCCCAAATTTTAATAATTTAGAAATTTATTAACTTATCTTTTCAAGGTTGGTTTCTACCAATTAACCCCTTGTGTTTCAAACCTCAAATAAATTGATTAAGATCAGAGGTTACCCATCTATCAATTAAACCCCTTGTGTTACAAACATCCAAATTAAGATTAGAGGTTACCCATTTCTTTCTTTGAATTAAGCCTAAATGTTAATTAAGGCTTATTTTCCAAAATTACACATTTGCCCCTAAGGCTCTATCACTTCATAATTTGTCAAATTCAATTCAAATGACTTTGAAATTTTTATGCTACCTCATTCATGGGTCAATTAATACATTAGAGGAGAAAATGTGATTTTTTAAGATTTAATTTATTTATATAATTATTTTCATGCAAAATATGGGATTTTTCAAATAAAATTCCTGACTTGACCAAGGTAAATCCTAATCCCTTAAAATTTTTACTGGAGGTAACTTTAGACCAAAGAAGCCTTTGGACCAAATTTCATGATTTTTTGAATTTTGTATGAATTTTAAGAATTATTTTAAGTTTTGGGGTATTTATTAAATAAAAAATATTTAAAATGGAGAAAATTAAGTTTTGTATTTTTCAAAAGTCTCGTTTTTAGAAATTAAGGTTAAAGAACTCATAGGAGAAGATTTTATATTTTTCTAATTTTTCTTTGATTTATTGGAATTATTTTAGTGGAAATCCATTTTTTAGCCTTTAAAAATTATTTTAAGTTTCAAAGTACAATATTTTTATTTAGAAAATCAAGAAAAATATTATAATGGTTTCTAAGTGCTTAGGAAGCAATTTAGAATATTTTTATGAGTTTTATTATTTTTGTGATTTTTATGAAATTTTAATTATTTTAAATATTTAAAAACAGGCTAAAAATGAAGTTTTTATTCTAAATATTATTTTAGTTTTAGAAAATACCCCTGATCACAGAGAACTCAAAAAAGTAAGTTTCATAATTTTCTGAGTTGTATTTTGATTTTTAAAAAATCATTTAAATGACAAAAGTAATGTTTATTTTAAAAATCAACTTAAGTTATCAAATGAACTCAAAATATTTTGAAATTTTTATGGTGAGTTCTCTGGATCAGGAACCACAGTGGAGATAAGAAATCAAGTCATTTAAATCTTTATATTTTCTAAAAATTAATTATCTTAATGATTTAGGGTTTGTGAAAATTAGGTATATTTTAAATGACTTCACTCATGAAAAATTTTCCTAAAGGCTCCTTGGTCATCATAAACCTTCCAAAATTTTCTTAGATTTTTCTAAGCAACATGCTAATTTTCATGATTATTTGAACAAATAATGCACTTAAACTTGAAAAAAGAATGGATCTCTGTTTAGAGGTCTCCTTTGACTTAAATCAGAGAATGTTTCCTTTGACAGAGGCTACAACATGCCAAAATTTCAAGCCAATGTGATGTGTCAATATGCATGGAGAATCAGATGATTCAAAACAGTGTTTAATTAATTTAAAATAAAATATGCATCAAATGGACTTGAAATTTATTTCACATTATTCTCCTTTATTCACTGAGCAAGAAGGTATTTTTATTTTATTTTTGTGATTTTTCTACACAAAGTTATAGATTTTTGAAGTTAAGGAAGTTTATAAAAATAGAAAAAACCCTATTTTCTACTTATCCACGCAGCGTGTCATAATCTTACGGCAGCTCCGAAACTCCACGCGACGCGCTCTTATTTGACGCCGCCGTCCACGCCAACAGCTACGTGTCCCGCTGTTTGTGTAAAGAAGAGCTATCCGGCTTCATCTTGGTCGTCCATTTGATACACGCGCGATCGGATGGCGCGTGGTCATCGTCCCCGATAGCTTAGGCCAAGAACCGTCCACCTTTGAGGCTTGAGATCTCTCTCATTTCTTAACCAAATTAAGTGAATTTTTTCTTAAAATGCTCGTCTAAGTGAGACCAACACATCCATATGGTTAACATGTCATGAGACCAAGCCTAAGCAAATGGAGAATCAAAATAGGCTCAGGAGGAGGAGAAGTTTTATACCTTTGCTCTGAGAAGGAAACCTTCAATCAGAGGTGCTTGACACGTTCTTTGGGGCCCAAGGAGGCTAGGGATTAAGCCTCTTGTTGTAGTGTAAGGCCTAGGTGTGAATTTGATCATGACCAATTTTGGGTGTTGATTGAGGTCTATACTAAGGGCTATGTCGAAGGGGAAATTGATGGGGCTTCTTCCTCTTTCACTATTGTGAACGTGTGGGTGAAGTTAATTTAGGTTTGGTGGACTGTGGAGATATATTGGGCTCTGCTGGTTTCCGGCAAGGTTTTGAGCTCAAAATTGAACTCCAACAAGGGGATTCAGGGAAATGTGGTGGTTGGGTTGCACTGAGGAGGTCTCAAAGAGGCTCTGTGTGTGATTTCAGGGACTCTCTCCAAGAGATTTTAAACACTTTTTTTAATGTCTGTGGAGGTGGCCTTTTATAAAAATGGGGTTATGGTGGCTGGCATGGCCAATTAGGAGGTGTAATGTGGCGCTTAAGTGGAGGGCAGAGGAGCTCTATAACTCAATTTGGCTGAGCTGGCCTCTAGGCTTGATTTGGGTGAGGTACCATGGGGGTGGCTCTCGGTTTTGAGCTTTTCTAGCCACTAGGCTGGTCGGACGGCCAAGTGGAGGTGGCTAGGTGCTCAGGGCATCCAGAGGAATCCATCACAACAATTTAATGCAATTGTGTTTTGATTTGACAAAGATATCTTAAGCATGTGTATTTTTGGGAATAAGATCCCTTAATTTGGGCGACCTTTGGTCCAGTATCTTAAGCATGTGCATTTTTGGAAATAAAATCCCTTAATTTGGGGGACCTTTGGTCCATGCCTTAAGCATGTGCATTTTTGGAAATAAGATCCCTTAATTTGGGGGACCTTTGGTCCATGGCTAGTTTAGGTGGTTCGAGGTGTTTTGGCTCAGCCTTAGGAGTCAACTAATGGTTGGGGTGGAGTTAATTTGGTTGCTTTAGGGTGGTTATGTCACATTTAGTGCATGAGTCCAAGTGGGTGCAACTGACCAAATCTTGGGTTTGGTCAAGGATAGAAATATAAATTAGCACAAATAAATGTTGCATTTGGTGTAGATGATCATAAGGAACAACTTTGGTGAAGGATGGAAGTGGTTTTGAGCNATAATCATGCTTATTTCTCTAATCCTCTTTTAGTCAATCTTGATTTAGCCTAAGTCACCACTAAGCCCCCTTAACGCCTAGCCCTAATCCTCATTTAGTCAATTTTGATTTGGCCTAAGTCACCACTAAGCCCTTAAGACCTAGGTGAGTGTCTTAATTAATTTTGAAAAGGGTTAAACTTTAGGTGTTCGTGATTCATGATTTGGATTCTTGTTTAATCAATTTTTGATTTAGCCTAAGTCACCACTAAGCCCTTAAGACCTAGGTGAGTCATTTAGTTAATTTTGATTTAGCCTAAGTCACCACTAAGCCCTTAAGACCTAGGTGAGTGTTTAGTTTTGAAAAGGGTTAAACTTTAAGTGGTCATGATTCATGATTTGGATTTTATTTGACAGTTTAATTAATTTTTAATTTAGCCTAAGTCACCACTAAGCCCTTAAGACCTAGGTGAGTGTCTTAATTAGATTTGTATTTAGCCTAAGTCACCACTAAGCCCTTAAGACCTAGGTGAGTGTCTTAATTAATTTTGAAAATTAAAGCCTTAAGTAGTCATGATATATGATTTGAATTTTATTTGAATGTCAATATAGGGGTGTTAAATTGATTAGTTATTGACTTCAGAAGTCATACCCCTAAGTCCAAAATCATTTAAGTTTAATAAGCTTCCAAATTTTGATAATTTAGAAATTTTATTAATCTTAATTATGAAAGTGAGATTGGTTTCTACCAATTACCCCTTTGTATTACAAGCATCAAATAAATTGATTAACATCAGAGGTTACCCATTCCCCTCCTTGAATTAAGCTTAAATGTTAACTAAGGCAAGATTTCCAAAATTACACATTTGCCCCTAAGGCTCTAACACTTCATAATTTGTTAAATTCAATTTCAATGACTTTGAAATTTTTATCCTATTTCATTCATGGGTCAATTGAGACATCAGAGGAGAAAATGTGTATTTTGAAATTTTTATCCTACCTCATTCATGGGTCTATTAAGACATAAGAGGAGAAAATGTGATTTTTCAAAATTTAATTTAATTTATAAAATTATTTTAATGCAAAAATAGGATTTTTCAAAGAAAATTCCTAACTTGACCAAAGTAAATTATAATCCCTTGACATTTTTACTGGAGGTAGTCCTAGACAAGAGAAGTCTTTGGATCAAATTTCACAATTTTTTGAATTTTCTGGGATTTATTAGAATTATTTTAATATCTAGACTATTTAATAAAAAAAAATATTTAAGGTGGTGAAATTTAAGTTTTGTATTTTTGAAAAATCTCCCTAAAGTCAGAGAACTCAGAGGAGCAAATTTTATCATATTTTTCTTTGATTTATTGGAATTATTTCAATGTAAACTCATTTTTTAGCCTTTAAAAATTATTTTTAAGCTTTAAAATTCAATATCACTATTTAGAAAATCAAAAGAAAATATTCTAATTGTTCCTAAGTAATTAGGAAGCAATTCAGAACATTTCCATGAGTTTTATTATTTTTATGATTTTTATGAATTTTTAATTATTTTAAGTATTTAAAATAGGCTAAAAATCAATTTTTTATCTTAAATAACATTTTATTTTTAGAAAATGCCCTTGATCACAGAGAACTCAAAAAACTGATTTTCGTAATTTTTTGAGTTATGTTCTGATTTTTAAAAAATCATTTAAGTGTTAAGAGTGGTATTTATCTTTAAAAATCAATTTAAGTCAAATGGAACTCAAAATATTTTAAAGTGTCAAAAGTGGTATTTATTTTTAAAAATCAACTTAAGTTATCAAATGAACTCAAAATATTTTGAAATTGAGTGGAATTTATCTTTAAAAATCAATTTAAGTTATTAAATGAACTCAAAATATTTTGAAACTTTTATGGATGAGTTCTCTAGATCATAAACCACAGTGGAGATTAAAAATCAAGTCATTTAAATGTTTATATTTTCCAAAATTAATTATTTTCAAGTTCTCTAGATCATAAATCACAGTGGAGATAAAAAATCAAGTCATTTAAATGTTTAAATTTCTCCTCTGGATCATAAACCACAGTAGAGGTTAAAAATCAAGTCATTTAAATGTTTATATTTTCCAAAATTAATTATTTTAGTGATTTAGTATTTGGAAAATTTAAGGATATTTTAAATGACTTGACCCATGAAATTATTTTTAAAGGTTTCTCTGGTCATGGTAGACCTTCCAGAATTTTCTTGAGATTTAATAACTAATATGCTAATTTCGATGATTATTTTAAGGAAATGATGTGAAATAACTTGAAAATATAGATCTCTATATAGGAACCTCATCTGACTTGGAAAAAATCAGAGAGTATTCCCACTTAGAGAGGCTACAATATGTTAAAATTTCAAGCCAAGGTGATGTGTCAATATGCATGGAGAATCAAAATTCCAAATAGTATTTAATTAATTAAAAATATTTTATGCATCAAATAGACTTGAAAATTATTCCAATTTGTTCTCCTCTGTTCACTGAGCAAGAGGGTATTTTTATTTTTATTTTATTTTTGTGATTTTTCTACACAAAGTTATGTATTTTTGAAGTTTTGGGGATTAAATAAATAAGAAAATGCCCCTATTTTCCTACTTATCCATGTCAACCTCGTACGGGTCGAACAGGCCACGTGTCACTCTGTGATTGGCGCCGCCAGCCAGCTCATTCCCGCCCATCTTGGACCGCAGTCTGTCCGACGTGATCACGGCCATTCGATCAATACAAGCTCGATCTGACGGTCACGGGTCATCGTCCCAAATGAACAGGACCCGAAAACCGTCCATTTTAAAATGTTAATATCGCACTTGATTATTAACAAAATTGAGTGAATTTTTTTTAAAATGCTCGTATTGATTAGTAGAACACATCCATACGGTTAATAAACCCTTAAATGGACTGTATATTCATCAATAATTAAAAGAGTCTCGGTTTAGGTTTAACTTTCAATACCTTGGTCCAAGAGGGGCAGCCTGGATTGGATGCTTGTAGAAGCTTTATGTGGGTGCCAGAAGCCTAAGGATGGAGCCTCTGGTTGTGGTGAAATGCCTAGACCAAAATTCGATCAAGGCCAATTTGAGGGTTTGGTAGAAGTCCACCTTAGGGTAGTCGGCAGATGGGGCTTTTGTGGGGGATCTTCTTCTCTTGATGTTGGGATGGTGTGGGTGCAAGTAATTTGAATTTTGTGGAGGTTTGGAGGATGTCCTGTTTCGGCCTTGAAATTGAGCTCCAAAATTGAACTCAAGCAATGGATTTGAGTGGCTAAGGAAGGTTTGGTTAAGCTCAAGAGGTC
>JXCR01135438.1:30359-41029 GCA_002079205.1 Phalaenopsis hybrid cultivar
ATATATATATATTCCAGTAGCCGAAGCAAAAATATTTCTGAAACCTTCTTACAGAAAAACCTTCTTCCAGGAGTCCGCAAAACAGCCTGCTCCATTTCATGTCATCAGAAGAACTATCGGAGGCAAATCCTCCGTTTTTGAACCTCCCCCATCAACATTGGTTCGTCAATCATAAAAAACGAAGAATTAATTTAAAGTCGTAGTTTAAATTTAATGTTTTTTATTTTTTATTTTTTTAGGTTTATGTAAAGCATAAGAATATGCATTAAATATAAATTATATTGAAATGTTCAATAAAATTATTTTTTAGATTTTGATTTTTATTTGAGATTTTATTTGTATTTTTTGTTCTCTTGTTTAGTTTATAAATTATAAAATTTGTAATAAAATGGTTCTTATTTTATAATTTTTTTCAAAATACTATTAATATTCGTATTGTGTAAAATTTTATATTCAATTTGCTCTTGTAAATTCTTTTTATAAAATGTCTTGAACTTTTTTGCTCTTGAAAATTTTTTATATAAAATTATTAATTAATTTTTTTATAATAATTATTATTATAATAATTTTATATTCAAACGAGTCAATTTCGAGCCAAACACGAACAGGAAAATATTATTCAAGCCGAACACGAACACACTGTTCACGAGCTACATTTCAAACACAAGTTCATTTCGAACGAGCCGAACACGAGTCCAACCTCAGCTCGCTCAGGCTCGACTCGTTTACAGACATATAGTCAATCATGCACACATTCTTATGTTCTTTTTATTCAATTCTACCTTCAAATAATGCATAATATTAGGATTTCTAAAAATGTACATTCATTACAAAGATATACTAATAATCTTACATTCATACCCTCTACGACTATAAATATGAGATCATTAACCAAAAAAATTACTCATTCCTACTGTTCATTATTGCTCTCTCTCAATATCTTTCTTTTTCTACAAAGCAATATTCATTACGTGTGTCTCTTGGACAATTTCGGATTCAAGCTCATGGATTTTTTTTTTGACAAAAAAAAAAATTACTAGAAACTAAGCAACATTTTTCTATATTTAAGTTGACAATATATAAAATTTACTCAAATTTTAAAAGTATATAATAGAAAAAAATGAATGAAAAACCAGCAAGCCATCAGCTAAAGTCGTGTGGCAACGAATACTCATCCCGCACTAATCGTGCTTTAAAAATTAATTAGGAAAGAAAATCAAAATGAAGCCAACAGGGCATAAACCATACTGGAGGCAGCCAATTAACCTGCGAAGCCAAAGAGAAAAACCTCCTGAAAATCCCGGTCTCGACGTCGAAGACAGCAGCATCACTCACATGCTGCCTCCAATCTAAAAAATATCTCGACGTCTCCGTGAAATAAACTGAGTTTTATCTCAGCCCAGACCTACCAGCAGCAGGAACAGAGAAAACATGATTGCAGACAATAAATATTGCTTGATCGTCCAAATCACTCACTTTAACCGGAATCCACCCTGATGTTCCGCCGCCACACTGTTTAATCGTGATTTGAAGACTGGTTGTCTCTGCCATGACGGGGAAAGCATCAGACTCCTCTTCTTCGTCATCCTCCTCATCCACTAATAGCCCCTCCCTCTGCCTATGAACTTCCTTTTCATCATACTCATCAACTTTTCTACAGATTTGTAGCAGTCGACCGGATGAGANATCTCCGTGAAATAAACTGAGTATTTTCTCAGCCCAGACCTACCAGCAGCAAGACCAGAGAAAACATGATTGCAGCCAACAAATATTGCTTGATCGTCCAAATCACTCGCTTTAGCTGGAATCCACCCTGATGTTCCGCCGCCACGCTGTTTAATCGTGATTTGAACACTGGTTGTCCCTGCCATGACGGGGAAAGCATCAAACTCCTCGTCCTCATCCACTAATAGCCCCTCCCTCTGCCTCTGAACGTCCTTTTCATCATACTCATCAACTTTTCTACAGATTTGTAGCAGCCGACCGGATGAGAAGATAATGTGTCTATTGAAGCCAATACAGGCCGAGAGCGGTTTTCTATCACTCCAACTTGCGAACCTTCTGAGTTTCAACGAGCGATAAGCAAGAGACATTTTGATTCCGCTCGACCAATCGTTAATATGGAGATCGGAACAAAACACAGAACCTGATAAAGTCACAACAAAAAGTTGATGCATTTCATTGTGATAAAAAATGTCCTCTACAAACTGGAGTTTTGAGAACTGATGGTCGGAGATTGGAACAGGGGTCCATGATGCGTCTCCTACTCTGGCTAAAGCTAGACAACTTTTCAACGGATTACAACCATAGATGACCGCTACGAAGCCGAAAGGTGGGGCGGAAGTCAGGACTATCTTTAAGATGCATTGGTCCCGAAACTCCTCCTTTGTATGCCAAATTCCCATAAAGTTAGCTCCTTTGTTAAAGAAACCTGTCACGGAGCCATTAGAGGCATCACGAAGAACACGCACATTAGCAGGAGAGGGGAAGAGGGAGAAAAGGGAAGGCAAAGGGAGCTCTTCTCGGGTGAGAGGGTTCAGCACGCGGGGATTAAGTTTGAGATCGAGGGTCACCAGCCATCTGTCTGGGGAAGCCCCGACGCAATGACAGCCCGCCATCTCCGGAACGGGGTGAATTCACCGGACTTGTCCGTTGGAGAGGTCGAGAAAGGAACAATAGTCTGCATCCTCGCCTTNCACTATAACACTAACTTTATAACAAAAGTTAAATTTATCCAAGTACAACATAATAATAAAAATGAAAGTCCAAATACACAAACATCCATTTCTATTGTTTATAACAAAAATTAACAATCATCCAAGTACACAGAATAATAAAAATGAAAGTCCAAATACACAAACATCCATTTCTATTACAAATAAGTACAACGAAATAATAAAAATGAAAGTCCAAATACATAAACATCCATTTCTATTACAAACAAACTTACAAAAATAAAAGTACAACTATAACTACATCAATTCATTCAATATCAAAATCCCAAACTATGTCTTCATCGTCTTGATCAGCAGGTGGATCGGGATGATACTGAGTATATTGGGGGCACTCAGGAAAATTAACATCAGGCTCACCTCGGTAGTGTCGGGCATGAGCTTCATAATAAGCTACCTCAAAATTTGAATGTCTCTGAAGGTACTCACTATCGTAATCGTGTTGACGTTCTAAACCTCCAATCCTTTCATTTATTAACTCTATGCTCTTCTGCTGTAAGGTCAACTCATTCATCAAATCAGAGAGGGTAGGAGAACTAGAAGGCGGAAGGTCATAACTTGTAGAGGGGACGTCTCTACTAGTAGAAGGTTCTAGACTTCTACTCCCAGTTCTCCATTTCTCATGGGATTCATAAGTCTTCAAATTAGCTTTACTAGGGATTTCATAGGATAAACCCATTCTTCATCTTTAAATTCTACTCCAAAAAGTTTACAAATTGGGATACTCCCAATTCTCCATTTTTCATGGGATTCATATGTCTTCAAATTAGCTTTACTAATGGGTTTCATAGGGTCAAGTTCTCCATTTCTCATGGGATTCATAAGTTCTTAAATTGGCCTTACTAATGGGTTTCATAGGGTAAGCCCATCATTCATCTCCAAATTCTACTCCAGAAAGTTTACAAATTGTATAAATAAGTTCAGGATGTCCTATCTCCACTCCAAAAAGTTTGCAAATTGTATAAATAAGTCCAGGATGTCCTAGGAAAGTTTGCAAATTATATAAGTAAGTCCAGGATGTCCTAGACCTCCACTTGTCTCACTCCTCGCTGTAGTCAATATATTCTTAAGAATAATTCTACCTACATTTATAGTTCTACTATTTTGAATATAAAAATTCAGAATAGCTCTATCTCTAGTTACCTCACTATGGTGATAAGTCGGTAACATAGTAGAGGAAATGAATTAGTGCCACGCCTTAGAGGTGACATTCAACATCGAAGCAGAAAAATTTACCCGTTCTCGTTGCTTTATCTTCCATGTTCCTTTCCCATTAGTGAGAAAGTTAATCACATCATTCAGGGGGCCTTCCAGTGTACTAAAGGATTCATATTCGTAACTATAAGAGTCTGGAACTTTGTAAAAGGTGTTGATGCGAGCGGCAGTAAACTTAACAGGAAATCCACGCACTTGAACGATCCCGTTATCAGAACAAATTACATTGACGTAGAACTCCTTCACAACATTTGCATCAACTTTATTGGTGGTGTAACAAAAGTTTTCCCACCTCTGGTCGGAAATAACTCATTTGATTTCTCCTCTCGGACTTTCAAAAACTCGATCTTGTATGCACTTATTTCCTTTAAATATGGAAGTAAATTTTGTTTGAGCCATCGCCTAGATGAAGCGAGACTTGTCGAAATCAACTCTTCTATTTTGACGTAGAGTCATTTCAATCTAATCAAATTATAGAAAAAATTCCAGAAATTACTTCAAATATGCAAATCTTGGCTTCCAATAGTAATTCTAAGAGTTCAGCACTAAGATCCATGAATTTCTTCCCAAATTTTCTTCACATTCTTAAATTTGCCGGATCACCTCAATGTGGAAGAAATCCATGGTGAAAATCAAATATTTTTAGTTTGGAGTGAAGCTCTTACTTAGAGATGATCAAATTCAAATGTGGAAGAAATCAATGGTGAAAATCAAATATTTTTAGTTTGGAGTGAAGCTCTTACCAAGAGATGATCAAATCCGCCATAGTGAAAATCAAATATTTTTAGCTTGGAGTGAAGCTCTTACCTAGAGATGATCAAATCCGGTGTCAAAATGTATTAAAATCACGCTCCCAATCCAAGATCTTTCAAGCCCTAGTTCAAAAATGACGTTTTTAGGAGGAAGGGGATGATGAATAGTGGCAGTTGACTGGTCAAAATCGTGGTTAAAGGTGTTTTTTTGTGAGCTCGCCGTATGCGGGGTCGATGGTGTCGTCGACACGCTCTATTGGAATTTAAATCCTAAGTCTCAAGAAAATCTTGTCGTCGGCGGCGTCGAGGGCGCCGTTGGTGGGCTCTATTGATTTTGTCCAAATTTCAGATTTTTGCGATTTAGATCAATTTAAAGACTAAACGACAACTTTTTAATCATTATGGACATAATTTTAAGTGACTAAATGATGTACTTAGCACATATAAATTTCACAACACAAAACAACACATTTATATATAAATTCTAAGGGGTACAACATACGTTACATAACACAGCTAAGTTTGGTATTTTCTCAACCTCAATACATTAATTCCGCGTCGCAATCCAAGCCACAACACTCAAAACGCTGAAAACAAAACATCCTATGCTTAGTCTTAACTATACAGAGAGCTAAAAGTATCATTCTAAAGCAAAGCAAATACAAATTTCAAATCAAAATACATAGATAGACATATAGGTAGTAATATAAATCTACTAATCTTCAGACTCGATACTAGATTCTCCTCTGAGATCACCCATTGATTGCACATGAATAAAGAGGTTGTAGAAGGGTCGGAATGGAAACTCTTCAGTGGAGTCCTTTTCTATTAACTTCATCCTCCTCATCAGTCATATCAAGCTATCTTCTAAATGTCAAGAGTTCTCAAAATGTTCCTTCATCCTCCAGTCTAGATGATCGAGGAAATAAGAGATACTATTAATCACATTCATGACATTTTGTACCTCCTTTTCCAATTTCATGATTCGGCGCAGGATCACCAGATACTTGTTAGGAATTAAGGGTTAAACTGACATTGAATTCTGAGGTGATTGATCTATTATAATGACCATGTCATTTTTATATTCAAAAGTTGGGAATCTCTTAGTTGGATCCAAAGGATTCTAAGGTAGCAGAACCTTTTCACAATTTTCATAGGACACTTGAAGCTGACTGCAAAGTGACAAAATTGTGGAGGAGTGTCCAAGTCTATAAGTTGATCCATGAATGATCAGGCCCAAAACCGACTTCACAATTATTGATCCAATGTCAATTGACAGTCCTCTTTGGATGCAGTAATTCAAAATGGCACTTTCCTTAAAAACTTTTTCGATCTTCATTATCGGTAACAGTTTCGCAGAAATGAAATAGTTCAGTCGTAGATTTTAGAAAAAGTAATACTGTAATCACAACAACGAAGTTTAATTTGCTTAGCTGTCACTAATAGACAATTAAAATAAATATGTAATTTTAATAAGTACTAAATAACTATGATACTAATGAATGTTTAAATGTGATATTCAATTTATAAGAAAGAATCCTTCTCCTTGTCAAGAAATTATAGTGAATGGATAAAGTGAATTGGTTCAAATTATATTGTGCCAAATAGGAGCATACCTATTCTTTACCCTTTGGTCCAGGCATAAAGCACATTGACTAGTCCGATGCTTATTTACTGAATCTGCGGCTAGGCTGGGAGGATACCCGCTGTCACTTAAGAGCTCCCACGTTCCCCTCGCCTGAGAGCTAACATCTACACTTCAGCACCCAAACGATAGGTCCAAATTGGAGATTTTAGCTTATCACCCTAAAATCTCCAATTCTACGCCCGATAATATAATTTTCCTATTTATTTGCACCTAACTTCCAAGGGCTTTGACCTCTCTGAATCTTGGATGTAATCTTCACTTTAGTTGTAAAACTAAACATATTTTAACAAATCAATTGGCCAGATTTATATGTAAATTAAGATCGAAGTAAAAAGATCATCACAATTTCTTAAACTTTTTCATGGATTCACCAATTGAAATCACCATTTCACAAATCTCGAGACAAGGTGAAAGACAGAGAAAACTACTTAGATCTCATGGGAAAAACACAACAAAACTCATAATTCATTTATAAACTTAAAGTCATAAGAACTACAACAAGTAAATAACTTTTCTCTAATTTCTCCCCAAGAACACTCCTTGAAGTTCCTCTGAACCTCTTCCTTTCTTTACAACACACAGAATTCCTCTTTGAAGTAGCAAGGAGGAAGAAATCTATCACTTTCCCTCCACTCTTACAATCTCTCAAGGAATTCCTCACAATTTTGACACTCTAGTAAATTCTCTATATACTAAAGGAACCTCTAACCTTTAGGACCTTTCTAACATCCAGGACCTTTCTAATTTTCGGCCAAAATCTTCTTTTAAAGTTGTGGACGAGGTTTACCAATAGTTTCCTAAGCATCCCTTCAAAATTTGGCCTTATCCAAAGCCTGATTGGGCATAACCGCCGACCTCTTCGTCGGTGGCCTCGAGGGCGCCGTCGGCGGCCTCGAGGGCTCCCTCGACGGACCTTCATAATGAATTAATTCTGGAGTCTCGAGAGAATCTTGCCGTCGGTGGGGTCGATGGCGCCGTCGGAGCTCTAGTTCAATTCTGCACATTTTTGTTCTTTTCGCTCCAAATTCGCTCCTTTTTGCGTCTTTTTGCTCCAATGACCCTAATTCATTATTCCTGCAACAAAACATCAAGAATACCTTTCTTTAAATTACAATATCATCAAAAATAGTATAAAATAGGTATGAAAATCTCAACATATTTTCCTTTGGTCATTAGGCTGGGAGGATACCGGCTGCCACTATACAGGTCCCACTATTCCCTCCCACGAGGGCAAATAATCTCGCATTAGTTTTCGATCAACTGGAACAAATTGAGGATTTTAATCAGTACCTTAAAATCTTCAATTCTACATCCAACAAAGTATATTTCCCTATTTATTTGCGCCCAATCCTACGGATGACATACTCTCCAATGAAATAAAATGTGATTCTCCCCATTTTGTAGAAATCATAGCCCTTTCGGAACATATGTTTCTCAACACATTTTAACATTTCAACTTTCGAACTAATCATAGCAAAAAGTAAATGAAGATAAAATTTTGAATCATCACAAATTATTGACATTTAAAACCGTATAAAACAAAATCAATTCTTCACAAAACCATATCTCAAAGTAGAGAGAAGGATAAAGAAGACTACTCATAATTCATGAGAAGGATATGACATAACAAAAATTTCATATATAAAAATAAGTTTACAAATTAAATTAAGAAAATAACACAACTTATCTCACAATCCTTCCCAAGAAAATTCCTAGAAGTTCTCTTCAAGCGCTTTCCCTCTTTACAAGTACTCTCAATTCTCTCCTAGAAATGTAATGAAGAAGAAATCTATCACCTTCTCCCTCCTCTTACAATCCTTGAAGGAAATCTCCAAGCCCTTCCTCTCACCCTCACGCCACACACACACACACTCACACACACACTCACACACACGCACACACAAAACTAACGCCCACACACTCTTCTTCAAGCCCTAGACTTCCATCTCTTTTATAAAAGGCTATCTCCTTTAAAAAAGAATTCAAAATTTCTTTCAAAATTCTATCCAAAAGTCAACTCTTTTGAATTCAAAATACATGTCCATTGATCCAAGAGAATATCCCTTCATAAAAGAACCTTCCAAAGTGCCTAGATGTATTGAAGCACTCCAAGGGGTGTTTAGAACAGGTGTCCCTATGAAAATTCGCGCAAGAACTTGTTTCGAACCACCTTAATCGGCAAAAAGTCGTCTCTGACACATTTGGAGCCAAATCGGCGCATCATGCACTAGTTCTCTGGATTTTGGCGCATCATGCACCACCCTGTAGCACCTTCACCTTTTTATTCCATTTGACTCATTTTTCAGCTCCGTTTCGCCCCGTTTTAATTGCATTTTGCTCCTAATAGATAAAGCTATAAAATAAGCATGAAAACAACCTTTCTTTAAGGGGTAATTTCATTTAAAAATATGTGAGAAATGTAAAGTATATTAAGCATATAAAGACATCAAAATGTCCCAAGTTAGAACTTTCTTTCCTGCTTGTTTTTACTTCAAATTAAACCATTTTTTCTTTCATTTTCTCCAAAAATTTCATTTCTTACACCTGAAACCAAAAATATGCAAATACCTTCCTTTAAAGTGTAATATCATTAAAAATTAATAAAATTGAGCATAAAATATATATGAAAAAGTAGATAATTTTTAGGCATGTCAACTCCCCCAAACTTAAATGTTACTTGTCCTCAAGTAACCTTTTCACTACATAAAAATATGACTTAGGATAGAGATTAACTTATAAATTTATATACTTTAGTTTAATAAATAAAATAGTAAAATTTAAGAAAAATCTTTAATAACTTAGATTCAAACTCTAAATCTAAGAGTACTTAGTAATCAAATTTAAGATTTCTGAATGTCTATTCATTTCAAGAAGAATTGTAATTTGTCATATCAAGGATACTTAGAACATTCATATGAAAAAGAACTTCATTAAACTTTACTAGTAATGCTACTAATACTTCAATACAAGTTTAGAAAATGTAATAAAGCTTTTTCCTTAAGTTGATTCAAGTGAAGCCAATTTTTGATTAGACATCTCCTCAAGCTTCTTCTCACTCTTTTTTCTTTTCTTTTCTTTTTTTTTCTTCTCTTTCTTTTTTTTTCTTTTAGGATCATTTCAATCCTTTCTTTTCATGTTTTATTTTTTACCTTTTCAATTGAGGATTACTATATCTGGATAACCTTTAATAATTTTGAACTTCACTATCCTCTTCTTAAAGTCAAAACTCCTTACCCTTCTTCACTTTATAAATTCATATTAGTTTCTTTTTACATGAAACTTTAAAATTCTTAACACTTCAAAAATACAGTTTCCTTTACTTTAAAAGAAAAACATAGTCTTATACTTTCATAACAAATATCCTTAACTTTAGAATTGACCTTCGTTATTAAAAACTTTTACCTAAATTTGCCATAATATTTACAAACATAGATATAGTCATTTAAAGTTAAAATCTAATATCGAAGATCTTTTTAAATTAATTTTAAAAATATAATTAATTGAGGACAAATAAAATTTAGTTTACTTCTTTTTTTTTTAAAAAAAATTTCTTTTCCCCCAAACCTGCATTTTTAAATATTTAACATTTAATTCCATAAATTGTAGTAGGAAGAAAAAGAAAAAGTTGAATTTACTAACTACTAAAATATCCTATCAAATTCATATACGTGCAAATAGGATAGAATGATTGCAGGAGAAAGTAAATCTAGCCTAAAACATGCTTGTAATAATATTAAGCTAAGAGGATGTATAATAAATTAATTTTTTTTTCTTCCTACCATCAAACTTGATTTTTAACATATATAACATTCAGTATAGAAAATATAAGCAGGAAGAAAAATAGTTCAGAAATTCAATCTATCATAGACATCTACAAGTATTCATCAGGACAGAACAATATGCAATATAAAGTAAGTCTAAACTAAAGCATGCTCCATAAAATGGAAAGAAAGGTATAACAAGCAAAATAGGTATCAACATGGGAATATATATATATATATATATATCTGTGTGTGNTATGTAAAAGTTGATTAGAGCGACACCGGTTAGGATCCTACAGTTCTCTCGTTCCAGCACCACTATTTTCTATTAGATTCACTTAGTCCAAATGAACTTACTAAACTCAACTTAATGAGTTCCATAATTTCATTTAGACCGTGGGAAGCCTCGTTAGCAACCGTAGGTTACCTCCTTCGAGGAATTCCCGATCATCCGATAGAGACATTTTAATTTAGTTGAAGTTGTAGTTTTATGTGATGTTTGTGATTAAATTTTGAGTTGTTTTATATTTTGAATGTTGTGGCGGTGAATTTTATCTTGGTT
>JXCR01135438.1:44247-70807 GCA_002079205.1 Phalaenopsis hybrid cultivar
TTCCTCTTTCACTATTGTGAACGTGTGGGTGAAGTTAATTTAGGTTTGGTGGACTGTGGAGATATATTGGGCTCTGCTGGTTTCCGGCAAGGTTTTGAGCTCAAAATTGAACTCCAACAAGGGGATTCAGGGAAATGTGGTGGTTGGGTTGCACTGAGGAGGTCTCAAAGAGGCTCTGTGTGTGATTTCAGGGACTCTCTCCAAGAGATTTTAAACACTTTTTTTAATGTCTGTGGAGGTGGCCTTTTATAAAAATGGGGTTATGGTGGCTGGCATGGCCAATTAGGAGGTGTAATGTGGCGCTTAAGTGGAGGGCAGAGGAGCTCTATAACTCAATTTGGCTGAGCTGGCCTCTAGGCTTGATTTGGGTGAGGTACCATGGGGGTGGCTCTCGGTTTTGAGCTTTTCTAGCCACTAGGCTGGTCGGACGGCCAAGTGGAGGTGGCTAGGTGCTCAGGGCATCCAGAGGAATCCATCACAACAATTTAATGCAATTGTGTTTTGATTTGACAAAGATATCTTAAGCATGTGTATTTTTGGGAATAAGATCCCTTAATTTGGGGGACCTTTGGTCCATGGCTTAGTTTAGGTGGTTAGAGGTGTTTTGGCTCGGCCTTAGGAGTCAACTAATGGTTGGGGTGGAGTTAATTTGGTTGCTTTAGGGTGGTTATGTCACATTTAGTGCATGAGTCCAAGTGGGTGCAACTGACCAAATCTTGGGTTTGGTCAAGGATAGAAATATAAATTAGCACAAATAAATGTTGCATTTGGTGTAGATGATCATAAGGAACAACTTTGGTGAAGGATGGAAGTGGTTTTGAGCTCAATTGAAGGGTCAATTTGAGGGAATTTTGATTTTTAGTCAATTTGGTCATGTTGGGCTAGGATTGGGTCTAGCTTGGGTTAGCCTTGGGCTAATTCCAAATTGATTATTGTAAATGGTCAATAGGGACCCCATGAAGAGTTTTCAATATGAATTGGATGCCAATTTGGAGGTTAAGGATATCAATTGGGTGAAATTTGAGGACTTAGCCAATTTGGGGCTAAATTAAGGAATTTTGGATTTAAGCCAAAATAAAATAGATTTGAGGCTTCACCAAGGCCATTGATGGTTTATTTTGATGTATAAGAATGTTATAAAGATTTTTCAACATTAATTGGGGCCAATTGACTAAGATGTGGGTTCAATTTGGTGAGATTAGATCATATGGTCAAAATTGGGGTTTTGACCTAAATCAAAATTGAGCTCAAATCATGGGCCAATTTGGTTTGTATTTGGTTTGAATTTATCATATAAAAGAGGAATTTGAGTTTATAGTTGAAATTGAGGGAAATTTAGGCTAAATTGATGGACATTTGAGTTGAATTTTGGGAAATTTGGGTCCTTAAAGGCAAATTTGGGGATTTTGGTTAAAGATGGTCAAATTGGCCAAATTGGGTTATGTGATATTTGAGAAAAATGAAATTGGTAATATTTGGGATTTATTGAGATTTTTTTGGAATTTTTTAAATTTTTATAATTTTGGGCTATTGAAGGGTATTTTGGTAATTCGGTCATTTTTGAAGATTTTGGGTAATTTGGGTGTTTGGAGGTTTTCAAAAGGTTTGAAATGAATTTTGATCAAATTTGGGTATTTTGGGCAAACTTGAGAATTTTGACAAAGTTTAGGGTTTCAAGGGTGTCTAGGTAATTTGGGGTTATTTAGGTTTGATAGGATTGGGTAACTAATCACCCTAAATGAGCCATGGGCCAAAGTAAATACCATTTTGGGTCCTCTATGAACTGGTTGTAGTTAAACTATAGCCCTAGGGCTGGTAGGTTTAGGGGACCATCTACACAAGTATCCCAAAAAGATTAAGGGACCTAGGTTAGAAATTTGAGTTTAGGGTTGTGAGTGATTGTGAGTGTAGATGAGTGTAGTGAGTGCCTTAGGAAATTTGAGTTTAGGGTTGTGAGTGATTGTGAGTGTAGATGAGTGTAGTGAATGCCTTAGCAAGCCCAACACCCAAGGTCAACCCTAAGGTCCAACAATCCTAAGGGTGACTCATCTTGAGTTTAGTTCAGGGTTGTGAGCGATTGTGGGTGCAGATTAGTGTAGTGAGTGCCTTAGCTCCAGACCAAAACCGTTGTGAGTGATTGTGGGTGCAGATAAGTGTAGTGAGTGCCCTAGCTCCAGACCAACACCCACGGTCAACCCTAAGGTCCAGCAATCCTAAGGGTGACTCATCATGAGCTTCCCCCACAGTGACCCATCAACCCTAAGGTCCAACAGTCCTAAGGGTGACTCATCTTGAGTTTCCTTTATAGTGAGCCCACCTACTAAGTACTTAGAGGTTAGGATCAATATGTGGAACTTCAAGTTGAGCAAAGAAGATGGTAGAATTTCTAGTGGTGAGGGTGTTTTTTCTAGTTTTCTAAGAATAGTCAAATCCTATGACTAGACCTTAGGCTACTATAGAGGAAAAACTAAACCTCAACCAAAAGTGAGGTCAACAAAACCCTAAGAGAGAGACTGAAGAGTCATAATCATACTCATAACAAATCATTCATGTGGCTTGTGTTGCTTGATAACATAAGGCTAGCAAGCAAGAGCACAAATATAATTGCATATGAAAAACATGCTTTAATTTATCACCATGCAACACTGTCCTCGACAGTTTTATTAAAAGGAATCTTTAAGATAGAGATAACAGTAGATGTACCAAGTAGAGAATTTAATAGATTAATTGCAAGGGTAGAGAATGCAATCCACATCAACATGATTCATAACTTCACAAATTCTTAAGAAAGAAACAAATTCTCCATGCCAAAAACTATTGACAAAGTTGGATATCTTTTTAAAAGAAAGCCTTCTCACTGTTTACAAAAAAAAAAAAAAAAAAAAAAAAACATTACATCAATGAGGTGCACATCTCATGCTCGCTAGAAGAATAGTACCTAAAGTATGCAAAATAAAGAAGATGAAGTTAATCGATAGTCGCATATAGCATATGTGATATGCTTTCTAAAAAAGGCCATCTTCACTGCACCTTCGCCATCTTGGGTGTTAAATTTGTTAGACTCCATACCGCCATCACATTTTGGGTTGGTGACCCACAACAGTCAATGTAAGTCACTTTCTCATGGGTGGGTAGTCAGACATCCACGTGTGTACCGTCAATATCTCTAATACAGTTATGTTTAGAAGCATTTGAAAATGTCAATCCCAACACAATAAAAAAAAATTCTGAAATAAATATAATGCAATAACGTCACTCACCTTAAAAAATGGCATGTAACACGGTTCGTTGGCAATTTTTTCAAAAGTTGTGTCGAATGTTGAATCTTCTAGCTTAATTATGTTTGATGCTAAGCTAACTAGTGCTCTCAGACCTTCAGAGAAGTATCAGTTTATTGTTTCTGAGATATGCTGGAATCGCTCCATCGCTCTCCTGATTGATTCTTTCTGAGATAGAATGTTAAGGCTAATTGCTAACATCCCTCTTGTAGTAGTTCGACAAGAACCTCAGCGGCTGTGGTTGATACGTTGCTCGTGAAGGAGATCCAAAAAAAATTGGCACAGTCATGCAAAATATGTTGTTGAACCTTTTTGGGTGTCCAGTGAGCATCTTGCCCACTCATTTAGGGCTTCAAGTACACAACACAAAACCATAGATGGTATGGAAGTAGCATCAAAAAACCAATTTCCCACAATTCCAAAGCAGCAGAGGGAAAACAAGTGCAACGAAAGAAAAATCATATACCAGAGGAACACGAAGAAAAACCAAGGGAGGGGAGAGGGAGAGGACCAATGGAGAGGCAACTAGGGAAAGCTCAATCATGCGGCGGAGAAGGGCACGCGAGGGATTTTTACCATAAACACTGATATGGAAAGCGGGACGCAGGGTCGATCCCGCGTACCGCTTCTCTTATGAAAATAATATCTGCGTTTTCGGCCCGCCCCCAAAACGCTACCAAACACCAGCTCCATGTTTTTAAAATGCAATACCTGGCGATAAACTGAGCCAAACACACACTAAGGCAGCTTCATCTTATTGAATAATATGTTGTTAAGTTGATTACAAATAATCTGCCGATAGACTAGGTGCGATAGCTATTAGAAATTTTTATTTTTTGAAAAAGTCAGACCACTGCCAGAAAGTTGTCACTGCACCTATTCAAAACGTCACTGCACCAAATAAGCTGCTCCAAACAAACCCTAAATCTTCAAGTTAAAGCTCTCTTGGCGCTACCAAAAGTTATAAATTTGCTGCCTTGTTGGGAAAAATCACCAACATACTGATCAAATTCATGTTACTGGGTGAAGGTGTCGATTTGCTCAGCGATGACGATACCATTTTAAGGTCGAGGTTTTTACTTCGGAGGGGCTCCGCTTAAAGATAGAGGCATTAGAGGAAGACGTCGGGAATCTTCAATGCATTGAGAATAAATATGCTACGGAGAAGGATTCTTCCAATCAGCAAATTAAAACACAGTTTTCAGAGCTGTAGCATTTGCAAAGACAAAACTTTAGTCTTTCTTCAGAAATGACGTCAGCAAGTTCCCAAAGACTTTATTTTAAGATGACAGATGATCTTGATGTGATGCGTCTAGAGCTTGATCAAGAGAATAAAAGAGATCTGAGGATCAGTTTTATTACATTTGCATGGATGATATAGATAAAAAAAATCAATGACATAAAGGCTAAGGAGGAGATCGTGTATGGATATATTGCTTCGCCTGCTTTCGAAGAAATCAAGATGGATATAACTGAAGAATTAGGGAATTACATCCTCGATACCTTTGTTCATGGAGGCATTTTGCCTCAAGAATGGGAGAGTCTTAGCTATTATCTTGATTTTCATGCAGAAGCTCTCGGAAGGTGGCATTTGGACCTCCTAAAGGACACAATATAGAATATGGACTCAATATCCGTAGTTCTTTTAACTTTCTTTTCTCAGCAGGTTTATGATGATCTTTTTGGCTGCCTCCGCAAGCCCATTTGTTTGAGAATGATGGACGGACACAAACTTCAAACACTTCTACAAAAATCTTTTACTCTTTGTTTAGAAAATTTTGTTTTTTTATCTGTAATGATTACAATTGGTATCCCATGCCAATATATTAGATTTGTCCAAATGAAGTTTTGAACGACCTTTATGGTGCTCTTAGTGGGTGTNTCTCCAAATCCTTATATTATTGTAATAAAAATAAAAATACACATGATAAATGAGGTCAATTCTTCCCTTAAGTCATTGCATCTCACTAACTTACTTCCAATTTCTAATGGAATCACTACACAGACATATTGGGTACTTATAAATGATTTTATAGATTCTAATCCTAAAGATAAGATTATTCTTGATATGTTGGGTCTCGAAAACCAACCTCAGGTGTCACCATATCCCATTAATTAAGCACCTCTAACAGATCCACATGTTACTCATCAAATAGGTTAGCTATTCCTATCAAATGAAAACAAAGTAAGAGAAAAGAAGTAATAAAATTGAGATGGAACCGCCACTGTTAAAATTCATATTGTCTCTTGTAAAACTAGAGTCTGCGTGAGACCCGAGTCATTGTGGACTCGTCAATCCAACTACTACAAGAGAACAAACAAGTTTAATTGTAATAAGAAGTTAAGAAATCACCTCCCTCATAATACATAAAGATCTAATCAAACCACTAACAATCAAAAAATCTACCAATCTTCAATCAAACTAAACAATCCATAATAAGTCAAACACAATACAACACTAACAATCATAACTCTCAAGCACACTAAATCAAACCATACAATAAAGAGCTTTGTTTAATGTTGTCAGCCTAACAAATGATTCCACTTGGATGAAAATTCCATTTAAGTAATCCTTGATCAATCACCCAATCTTTTTTCAAATATAGGGATTCCATTTTGAAGTTCTCAAATTTAAAATTTTCTTTAAGCTCTTACTTTTTAGATTGATTCATATCTTTGTTCCTCATATTTCTTTCTAGATCCAATATTCTTCTAGTGATTTTTTCAATTTTCATATTAATATCATCCTTAAATTTTATAAATTTTCATATTAATATCATCCTTAAATTTTATAAGAAATGGATCTTTATAAGATACTTCATATTTGGATCAAATTCTCTCTAGATAGCTCAAATTATGGATCAAATTCTTCTAGCTTACTCTTTTGTTCAATGTTGTCTTTCAATTCTTCCCCCTGGTATTGACTAAATGGTAGAGGTGTTTTTTTTATATTTATCTTAGTTCAGGAAATATGTTTTTTCTAATTCCTTAGAATTTTCTCCATTGGTCTTTCAATCTGTTTATCCTCATCTTTCAACTCAAAGTTCTTTTGAAACATATCCTTGAATTATCTTCTAAATATTTGTTCGATAATTTTAAATTTATCGTCATTCATATCCTTAGGGCTTATCTCAAGGTCACTAAGTAAAATATCAAGGGGGTAACTGTTAATTGCATTAATAATCTACCCCAATTGGTTTTCTATATTCCTTGTTTCAACCTCTTGATATTCCAGTCACCCTTTATGTGATTCACAACCTCTTCTAATAAATCCTTCTCATTCTAGGGGTTGAAGTTAAAATTTTGAGGAAAAGAAAGTTCATTATTATAATAGTCATGATTGTTCTAACTACATGTCTGATTAAATTGATTATCTTTCAGAAATAGCTATTCTGCTCCAAAATTATTATTCCTGTTAAAACTCAAATAATTTTCCCAACCTGGATTGTAATAATCGAAATAAGGATTGTATATATTATGGCTAGTTTCAAAATAGTTAGGCTCAATCAATTGTCCAAATAAAGTTTCCTTAATAACATGGGTTCCTTGAGTATATCCTTCTATGTATTGATCCAACTTTCCCTCAATATCTGTAACCTGATAAATTAAAATTGTAAGCATATCTTCTTGAAAAGTTGCCACTCTCCTAGGATTTACTCTTTCAAAGCTACTAGCATTATAATACAAATATAAATATTCATTATCTTGTTAATCCGTCATTTCTACATTAAATTCATGGAGTCTCTTCAAATCTCTCCTAAAAGTTCTTTCCAAATCTGACTTGCAAAATTCAAGGTCTATGCTCCTGAATTACACATATAAATCTAAAGAATTAACTAATAGGATAGATATCAAAAATATTTTTGGTGATTTGGTTTTTCTTTAAAATAAACACACAATAACTAAACACATTATGTAATAATAATATAGATTCTAAATCCAAGTCTTAAAGGTTTAACTAAAGTTCTCCTAAAGTTTCTATCAAAGTTTACTCGGCAACGACGCCAAAAACTTGATGAGCCCCTAGTGTGTGCTATTTTTCTTTGTGTTTTATGTCAATTTAAATCCCTGGTATAGTGCTAAAAACTTGACCCGTCCTGAAATTACGTTGTAATTTAGTTTTCAAAAATATGGCCAATAACTTGACTCAATTTATATTATGTAGTTAATGTGTAAAATTGAAATGTTATATAAAATATATAAAATAATTCACACACTAGTGGTTCTACGCAAGTGCACGTAACACTTCAAGTAATATAGTGCTTTCTTTAAAAACCCCAGGATCGACCCCACAGTGAAACGTAGTAAGAAATCCTTTAGGTTAATTCTAGTATATTACTATGAAGTCTTAATTTAGAAGATAAAAATTCTTATGATAATAACATAAATCACAATATTCAAACTATAAAAATTAAAGTAGGAAAGATAAATTATTTAATGAACGCTAATAGAAATGTAATTAAAAGAACTAAGTTTACTATACTATTTACTAAACTTTAAATTTAAATTTACTAAGACTAAACAAAGTTTGGCAATTAAGAGTTTAAATCTAAGAATGTCTCCTTCTCCCTTACAATGAGCATATAGATTGTGAAGAAATTAAAATCATTTAAAAAATATATAAAATTTTTTTGGTGCCAAATAGGAGCAATCCTATTCTTTTTCCTCTTTTGAGTGATATAACGAACATTGACTAATCCAGATTTTGGTCCCTAATTTTGTGGTTAGGCTGGGAGGATACGAGCTGCGACTCCAAAGCTCCCACTACTCCCTCACCTGAGGGCTAACAATCTCGCATTAGTTTCTAATCAACTATACCAAATTGGGGATTTTAATCTGTCATCATAAAATCTCCAATTTTACATCCAACAAAGTATATTTCCTTATTTATTTGCTTCAATCCCATGGATGAAATACTCTCCCATGAAATCAAGTATGATTCTCCCCGTGTTATAGAAATCACAACCTTTTTGGAACATATGTTTCTCAACACATTTTAACATTTCAATTACTCAGATCAAAAAGTAAATGAAGATCAGAGTTTGAATCATTACAAATTATTAACATTTAAAACCATATATAATAAAATCAATTCTTTACAAAACTATATCTCAAAGTAGGGAGAAGGATAAAGAAGACTACTCAGAATTTATGAGAAGGATACGACAAAACACAAATTTCATATATAAAAACTAGTTTACAAAATAAAAAAAAGAAAAGAACACAACTTATCTCTCTATTCTTCCCATCAAAATCTCTAGAAGTTCTCTTCAAGCACTTTCCCTCTTCACAAGTACTCTCAATTCCCTCCAAGAAATGTAATGAAGAAAAAATCTATCACCTTCCCTCTGTTCTTACAATCCTTGAAGAAAATCTCCAAGCCCTTCCTCTCACTCTCTTGCTAGGCACACACACACAATAAACTCACAACCACACCCTCTTCTTCAAGCCTTAGACTTCCCTCTCTTTATAAAAGGCTACCTCCCTCAAAAAAGAATTCAAAATTCCCTCTTAAATTCTATCCATAAGTCAAATCTTTTGAATTTAAAATACATGTCCATTGATCCAAGAGACACATTTTTTCCTACAAGAACCTTCCAAAGTGTTAGATGCATTGAATCAGTCCAAGGGGTGTTTAGAAAAAGTGTCCCTTTGAAAATTCACGCAAAAACTCGTCCCAAACTGCCTTACTCTGCAAAAAGTCATCTCCGACGCATCAGACACAAAATCGGCGCATCATGCACCAATTCTCTAGAATTTTGGCTCATCATGAACCACCATACAGTACCTCCATTGTTTTGCTCTATTTGGCTCCATTTCAGCTCCGTTTCGCCCCGTTTCAGATGCATTTTGCTCCTAACAGATATACCTACAAAATAAGCATGAAAACATCCTTTCTTTAAAGTGTAATTTCATTCAAAAACATGTGAGAAATGTAAAGTGGATTAAACATTGAAAGACATATCGAAATGTGCCAAGTCAGAATTTTCTTTCTTGTTCGTTTGTAGTCCAAATTGCACCATTTTTGTTTTATTTTCTCCAAAATTTCATTTCTTGTCTGAAACTAAAAATATGCAAAATAAATTCCTTTAAATTGTAATATCATTAAAAATCATTAAAATTGAGTATTAAAAATATATAAAAAAGTAGGTAATTTTTAGGCGTGTTAAATATCACCAAAAATAGACATAAATTACATACTTAAAACAACATATTATTTTGGTTTATCAAAATCTCCCAAACTTAAATGTTACGTGTCCTCAAGTGACCCTTTTATTACATAAAAGCATATGATTTAGGATAGGGATCAACTCATAACTTATATACTTTAATTTAATAAATAGAATATCAAAATTTAAGAAAAACTTTTAATAATTTTGATTCAAATTCTAAGTCTAAGAGTATTTACTAATCAAATTTAAAATTTCTGAATCTTTATTCATTTCAAGAAGAATTGTAATTTTTTATATTAAGGATATTTAACACATTCATATGAAAAAGAACTTCATGAATACTTTACTAATAATACTAGTAATACTCTAATACAATTTTAGAAAATGAAATAAAGCTTTTTTTGTAAGTTGATTCAAGTGAAACCAATTTTTGATTAGACATTTACTCAAGCTTCTCCTTACTCATTTTTTTTTTCTTTTAGGATCTTTTCAATACTTTCTTTTCTTTTTCTTTTTCAAGTAAGGATTACTATATCAAGATAACCTTTAATAATTTTGAATTTCGCATTCCTCTTCTTAAAGTCAAAACTCCTTAACTTTTTTCACTTCGTAAATTCATATTATTTTATGATTTTCATAAAGTCTCATTCTTTTCTCCTTACATAATCTCTAAAATTCTTAATACTTCAAAAATATTTCCTTTACTTTAAATAGAAAAACATAGTCTTATCATATCATTCCAAATATCTTTAACTTTAGAATTGACCTTCATTATTAAAAACATTTTACCTAAATTTACCATAATATTTATAAACATAAGTAAGTAATTTAAAGTTTAATCTCAATATCTCAGGTCATGTTAAATTAATTTTAAGAATATAGTTAATTTAGGACAAATAAAATTGAGTTGATTTCTTTTCGAAAGAAATTTTTCTTCCCCCCCCCCCAAACTTAAGTTTTTAAGCAATTTTAAAAATATTTTAGTACAAATTTTAGTAGGTGAAAGAAAACAATAAATGAATACAAATAAAAACTGACCTAGAGGATTTCTGATTATGAAATTGGGCTTTTGCATAATGCAGGTACTAACTTTAAAAACATACTTATAGGCTTTATAGCATTAAATGAGACATAATATATTCTAAATAATTTGCTGAGAATTAAAAATAGAAACACAAAAACTGAAAGTACTTAAAATACAAGAAAAGTAAAAATTTACTATTACTGTTACAATTTTAGTCCACAACATAACATAAAAATCTTTACTACAATAGTTCCCAAATAAAAGTACATCACAACACATCACAAATAACAAAAAAAAACATCAAAATAAACTAAATTAGACTCATAAAAATAATACTCTTCATCACCTTTCTCATCATCATCATCATCTTCTTCTTCTTCCTCATCTTCATCATGAATAGGAGCGTAAGGAGTGAAACTGGGGCAAGGAGGAAATTCCACATTAGGCTCACCCCTAAGATGCCTTGCCATAACATTCTAAAAATTTATATCTTGTTGAACTTGCCTATGCTGATATTAATCATTATAAGTGTTTCTTGCTCTAATCTCTCCAATCTGACCTTGAATATTAATTATGTCCATTTATTGAATCATTAGTAGGTCCATAATGCTTTCCAGTGTTGCAGAGCGAGAAATAGATTCTCCTGCAACTGATGTAGAGGGTCAATCCCTTCTACCACCTCTAGATTCAAAAAATGACTCTACCCTCTGAATCATATGTCTCTTAATAGGATTTTGTGGTTATAATATTTCTAAATTTCTATGGGACTCTACTCCTGATTGTTCACATAAAGTGAAAATCAGGGTAGGATATCCCAAACCACTAGCTATCGAACTATTAGATATACTACGAGCATGATGAACTATGAGTGCAATGACATTTATTAATTTCATGTTTTGAATGCAATAGTTCAACACCGCTCTATCCTTTGTAACATCAGCTAGATGATTCATTGTTAATAACTTAGCAGAAATAAAGTGATGCCATACCTTTGGCTGACTCGTCAATAAAGAAGCAGAGAAGTTAACTAACTTGTTATTCTTAATCTTCCATTCTCCATTTCCATCAGTCAAAAAGGCAATCACCTCATCTAGTGATGAAGCAGTCATCATGAATGCAACATACTCATCATGATATACATTCATTAGCCCATAAAAGCATTGATCTGATCAGCAGTAAATTCTTCTTGCTTACCTCTAACCAAGATGTGATAACCCTCAGTGAAATTCAGGTTAGCATAAAACTCCCGAATCATGGGGACAATTGCTACTGCAGTAAAGTAGCAAAATCTTTCCCAATTTCTGGCAAGGATCAACCTCGATCTCGCCACCCGGGTTTGCAAATGCCCGTTCTTGGATCAATCTTCTAGTCTCCATTTGAGTATTATAACTATGTTGGGCCTTGAAGTTAACAAATCTTCGTGCATCAAAATCCTTAGATGGCCTTCCTCTCTTCGCTTGGGGAGCCATTCAAAAATCTATGAAAATCCAAATAAATTCTAAATAAATTACTAAATAAAAAATCTAACTCCTTAAGCAAGATTATTTGGTAAGAAACTTTTCACAATGAGTATTCTTCAAGCTTTTTCACCTAAAATCCCAAATTTTGGATCTTCCACAATGTACAAAAAATCCATGGTGAAAATAAATAATTTTTAAGATAATGTGAAGCTCTAACCAAAAGAAGATCAAATCTATGATTTTTGGCCTCCAAAATCTTCTCTATCACCTTCAATTTAAAGACATAGGTTAAGATTTAGAGGTAGGAGACGACCAAGCAGTGAAAATGGGGTCTGTCCATGCGATTTTACTTATTTTTAAGAAATCAGGAGTGTTCAGGTTTTTGGCGCATCATGCGCCAAATTTGGCGCATCATGCACCATTGCTCTGTAAAATGACACATCATGCGCAAGAGCAGGAATTCACCAGATTTCAATTTTTGTGGAAATTTGCTCTGTACCACTTTATGTCAACCTCTAATTAACTCAAATGAACATTTCTAAACATAGATAAACATTGTTATAAAAAAAACTTTCACAAACAAAACAAAATTCACTTTTATATATAAAATCCCTGCTATTACAAACTAACATTTATCAAGCCAATAAACATCTATTTCAGTGTTTTAAAGATAGCCAAACATCCTAACACAGAAATCTAAACATCTAAATACAAAGAATAAACATAGACAAAGTTCAAAAATAGTAGTAAATGCAATCCAACACAGCAAAGTAACTAAAACAAATAACATTATACAAAATGTTCTGGACATAAACTAGATTCAAACATCTTCTTCACTCTCGTCCTCCCGGATATCTCTCATAGATTAGTAGTGCACATATAGGTTGTAGAAGGGTCGGTAAGGGAACTCATCAGTAAAATCCTCCCCAATCCAAGCATTTTTCTTGAACATACGTAACAAACCATCTTCCATATGACCTGTATGTTCAAGATGTTCTTTCAGTCTCTAATCCAGATGATCTAACATCTCATAAATATTTCCTATTGCATGCATTAGATTCCACAGCTCTTTTTCTATCTTCTCGATCTTCTTCAAAAGTGCATTCAAACTAAAGTAAGGCTGAATAAGTGATGAATTCTAGGATTCCTAGTCCATAAGTACATTCATATCATTTTCATCTCCCATTACAATACAACTGTAATAGACTTCTGGATCCATCGACTTCCAAGGAAGAAGCACTCTTCCCAACTTTCATAAGGTACTTGTGATTGACTGCACATTAGTAAAATAGTGGATTGATGTCCAAGTCTAGCTGTTGACCCATTCACAATCAAACCCAAAACTGATTTCACAATAATGGCTCCAATATCAGTAGGTTTTTAGTTTGAATACAATAATTTAAAATAGCGCTCTCCTTAGTCACCTTACTGATCTTCATAGTAGATAGTAATTTTAATGCAATAAAGAAGTGTTATGCCTTAGAAGTATGATTTAACAATGCCGATGAAAAACTTACATTTCCATCATCTCTGGCCTCCCAATTTGCATCTTCACTAGTAAGGTACCGGTAGAGTTCATTCATATTGTCTCTCGTAGGGGTAAAATTCACATAATGGCAGATAGGAACATTCTCAATCATAAACATCTAATTTATTCTTGAAAGAGTGAATTGCACAAACCTGCCTTGCACATAGACAATTCTATATTTGATTCCATGTAGATTTGCATAAAACTCTTTCACCACAGAGACGACTACGGCGGCAGTAGTGTAACAAAGCACTTCCCAATGTCTCTGTGCAATGATCTCTTCAACTCAAGTATTCATTGTGTTGAATCCTCGATTCACAAATCCTATTTCTTTGATTAGCCTCTTTTAACTAGAACACGATCATGCAACTTTTTGCGCATAAAAAATGATGGGCTTTATCCTATTGAAAATTCCAAATCTCGCAGTATTTTTGGAGTGGGACGCCATTAGATTTGAAATCTAGTGGCTTTTCCCACATTTTCCCTCTTTAAAATAAACGTAAGAATCAATTTTTATGAGTTATAAGGAGAAGAAAATACAAAAAACCATCAAAAACTGTCTTTTCAAATGTTTTAAGTCACTTTCGTCACTACGACGCATCTTGCACCACATCTGGCACATCATGCGTCAGCTCTCTGAAATTTGGCGCATCATGTGCGAGTTCCAAAAAAATTGCACTATTGCAATTTTGATCCAATAAATTCTCAATTTTCCATAACATTAGGTAAATAAAGATGTTTCTAAACATTTTCTCAAATGCAGGGACTATATAAAGACATAATTATAAATAAATGTAAAATATTTTGAACAAAAACTCAAAAGCAAATAAAACAACAATACAAATAGGTTGCCTCCCACCAAGAACTTCGTTTAATGTTGTCAAACCGACATTCCCAATCTTTATTCTGGGTGACCCAATATTATAGTCTCTTTAAAAGTTGGTCTTTTAACATCAAAATATGGCTTCAATCTGTGCCCATTCACTTTAAATATCCTTCCAATCTTAGGATCATCAATGTTAATTGCTCCATAGGGATAAAATTTTATAAATTTGAGTGGCCCTTTCCACCTAGGCTTCAGTTTCCTAAGAAATAATTTCAATCTTGTATTATATATAAAAACTTCCTGTCCATGTTCAAATTGCCTTCTTATTATTCCTATTATGTCATTCTTTCATCTTTTCATTATAAATCCTCACATTATCGTAAGATTCATTTCTGATTTCTTCAAATTCATTCAATTGCAATAATCTTTTCTCATCAGCTTCTTTCAAATTAAAATTGAATTCCTTAATAGCCCGATGATCTCGATTTTTATCTGTAAGGACTTATGAAGTTGACACCACTATATCGTCAAAAACTTGATCCTTATATGAAAATTAAGTTGTGTAAAATATATATAATTATAGGTAATTAATAATGTGATTCTACGTAAGTATATGTATCATTATCAAGTAATAATGAACTTTCTATTTAAGCCCCAAATATCAATCCCACAGGGAAGGTGTAAGTTAGCAATGATAAATCTTATCAAGAAATTTTCAGAAAATCAAACGAAATCACTGTCACTAATTTCAAATGTTGAGATATTAAACAAACTAAATTACTTAACTATTAGCAAAACAGAAATGCAAATTTTGAATAATAAATACTAATCTACTAACTATGTTTATGTAATGAAGATTTCTTATGTGAAAAAGCATCATTCCCACTACAATGAAATTCTGGTGAAATGAGATGAGGTAAATGTTTATAATATGTATTGTGCCAAATAGAAGCAATTTTAATTTTCTATCCTGATACAGTACATAGAAAATTATTGGTTAATCTTAGGTTTAGTCCCGAAATAAGTGGCTAGGCTAGGAGGATACCAGCTCCCACTCCAGAGCTCCCACTTCCCTTCACCTGAAGGCAACTCTTGCTTTAGTTTTTAAACACTAAGACCAAATTGGGAATTTTAGACTGTCACCCTAAAGATTCTCCAATTCTACACCCAATAAAGAATATTTCCTTATTTATTTGCACTTAATTTCTTAAACGAATTTCTCCTTCATGAAATCAAATGTGACCATCACTTTATTGAAGGACTCATACTCTATTTCTCAGATCATATGTTTCACAACATATTTTAACAAATCAATTGGCCAGATTAAAAAGTAAATTAAGTTTGGAGTTGAAAAAATCATCTCAATTTATTTAATATTATAATTATGGCACATTCATTTATCTCTTCATTTCACCATATCTCAGAGTAGGGGGAAAGATAGAGGGAACTACTCAGACTTTATGAGAAAGATAAGACAAAACACAAATTTTATATATAAATGAAAGTTCATACAACACTAAATAAACAAATAAACTTATCTGGAACTCTTTCGCAAAGTAAATCCTTTGTAGTCTTTCCTTAGAAATGCAGGAAGAATAACTTTCTCACTTTTCTCCTTCTCCAACAGTCTTACAGAAAGTTTCACACTAAATCACACCACAAAAACTCTAAATATGAAAGAAAATTACTAATTAACTCCAATATGGTGATGGAATGAAGATGGATTATAAAAATGTGGTGTGGTGGAACGTTGTGGAGCGAAAAATGAACGTAGAGGAGCCCGTTTTCTAATGAAATTTGGCCCCAAATAAAGCCTAAGGTCGGTTCTCCAAGAGGTGCCTCCAAAAACTCTTAAAAATCATCAAAATACATTAGACCTTCTAGAAATGGGGTCTGAACCGCCTTTGGCACCGTCGGCGCTAGTCTGGCACCCTCGGTGCTGAGTAAAAATTCTTCAGCTTTCAGTTCTTCAGCACTGTCGGCGCTGACCTTGGCGCTGCCGGCGCTGAGAATTTCCTAAAAAGAAGTCTTTTTGACTCAAAATTTCATCCTTTTTGCTTTAAAACCTAAAAATCAACAAACTACAAAAAAACATCAAAATATCTTCCATTAAATTGCAATATCACCAAAAATAAGTATAAAATATGGGTCTAAAAATGCATATATTTTCAGTGTATCAACATCCCCAAACTTACTTGTTACTTGCCCTCAAGTAACTTCTCTACTACATAAAAATATGACTTATGGTAAAGAATTAATTTTTAGACTTCCATATTTTAGTCTCTAAACATAATAGTTTAACTTAAGAAAAAATTCAAAATAATTCCAGTTAATACTAAAGGTGTAAAGATATTCAGTAATTAAGTCTAAGGTTTTTTATCCCCAATTTCTTTCAAGAAAAATTGCAATTTTTTATATTAAAGTCACATTGGAAATTCATATGAGAAAGAACTTCATAAAACTTTATTAATAATTAAGTTAATATTCAAATCAAAAGTTTAGAAAATGTGTAGAAGTCTTTTTTCCTTAAGTTAATTCAAGTAAAGCCAATTTTTAATTTAGGCATCTCCTAAGACTTCTCCCCACATTTTTTCTTTTTCTTTTCTTTTTCTTTACTCTATTTTTTTCTTTTCTTTTTTTCTTTTTTTTTGTGAGGATTACTATATCAGGATAGCCTTTAATGATTTTGAACTTCACTATCCTCTTCATAAAGTTAAAAACTTTTTACATTTCTTCACTAAACAAATTTATATTAACATAAAGATTTCATAAAGTTTAATTCTTTTATTTTTACATGAATCTTTTAAGATTTTTTTAATATTTCAAAAATAAATATTTTCTTTACTAAAAATAGAAAAACATAGTCTTATTCTCTTTTACAAAATATCTTAGCCCCAGGAATTAACCTTTATTATTTAAAAATTTTTACTTAAATTTACTATATATTTAGAAACATAAATATAGTTATCTAGAGTTTACCCTCAATACCAAAGGTCTTGTTAGCTTTAAAATTTTGAAATTAAGTTCTTTCTCTTTTTCTAAAAATGATTTTTCTTCTTCCTCCCAAACTTATATTTTTAATAGAAATTTTTTTTACATGAAGAACTTTAAAAAAATGAAGGGTGAAAGAAAGCATTAAATACATAAAAAAATTCATACCAGTTGGAGATTCTGATTTTTGAATATAAATTTTGAAATACTGCAAGTGCTAATATGAAAAATACAAGGTTAAAAACATTAAATTGCATATAATACATATAAAATTTGCTGAGAAAGAGCTAATCACAATACATACACAAAGTGCTGAAAATAACAACATTAAATTCTAAAAATGAAAACAATTTTTCACAATACAATTTCACATAACATAACAACAGAGTCTCAACAACAACATAACACAAATAATACAATCACACAGTATAAACACATACAAACAAATAAACAAAAAGATCACCAGTCATCATCTTCCTCATCATCGACATCTAACTTCTGCTGCTTATATGGAGTATAAGTAGGGTGAATAGGGAATTGAACTGTATGGTCACCCCTTAGGCATCTCACTAAAGCATCATCATAAGCAGCATCATACTCAAATTTTTGGTGAGTAAAATCATCAGTGTGAGCATTTTTGGCCTCCATATTTTGCATCCTATGATCCATCCTCAAAATATCTCCCTGTTTACTCATCATCTGGTCGAACAACTCCCTGTTGCTGGGATCACTCGAAGTAGGCTCACTAAAAGTAGGGGTTCTATAAGTAGAAGTAATATCTCTCACATGTCTTCTAGATCTTCAATCAACATGGGATACATAAGTCTTGATGTTGGCAGGCCCAATCGGTCTCTAAGGCTCAATCCTCTCCTCATCAGGTCTAAAATCAACTCTTGCATGCTTACAAAGTGTGTAAATGAGAGCAGGGTGTGCCAATCCACCTGTGGTCTCTCTCAGAGCAATAGATCAAATGTTCATATAATTGATAGAACCCACATTTATATCCATCACTTGCTGAATATAGAAGTTTAGGATGGCTCTATCCTTGGTCACTTCACTATGATGGTTTGTTGGAATCATCCTCCCAGAAATAAAATAATATCCGGCCTTAGACACTACATTTAACATAGAAAGAGGAAAGTTAACGTTAACTCCATTCTTTATTTTCCAAGACCCTTTCTCACTAGTCAAAAAAGAAATAACTTCATTCAGAGCTTGATCTAAAGCAAAAAATTAATGATAATGACGTCTATAAACATTTTCTAATTGATAAAACTCATTAATTTTTCTTGGAGTAAACTCCACCCTTTTTACTTGAACAAAAAAAATATCATCAGAAGCCTCAGGAAGGTTAGCATAAAATTCCATCGCAATCCCAACTATCGCATCGACAGTAAAATAGTAGAATTTTTCCCACTTCCGAGTGATATTCAATCGTTCAACTTCTCCTCTTGGATTTTTAAAACCTCGGTCCTGAATCACATTTTTATTTTCTTGAAGACTATGAAATTGAGCACTGGATCTAAAGCTACTAAACATTTGCTCGTCATATTCTACTTTTGCTCGATCTAGGTGCCATAGGAAATCTAAAAAGTTTTTTAAAAAAATCCTAATAAATCCCAAAGTTTTGAAAATTAAAATGTAAATCACTTTAAACTTAAATCCACCAAGTAAGAGTTCTTCATCAAAGCATTTTCTCAAAATCTTCCAAAAAAAATTCAAAATTTTGGATCTACTCAATGTGAGAAAAATCATTGGTGAAAAAAAAAATTTTACTTTAAAGTGTAGCTCTTACCTAGAGAAGATGAAATTTGAAGTTCCTTTGCCTCTAATTCGCCTCAAATGTGCCCAAAATCAAGCCCTAGGTGCAAAACCAAAGGTTGAAGGTGACTTAAGGGGCAAAATGGAGGTTTGCGCTAAAAATCATGAATTACAGGGTTAATTTGTCTCTCTCGGGTCAAAGGCGCCGTCGGCGCCGATGCTAGTGCCGTCGACGCTGAAGGACCAAAATTTTTTATTTTGATTTTCAAAATTTCAATTTCTTTTCAATTTTCTGCAAAGTTTTTAGTATTTTTAAACACAAATTTTTATCTAAATTCAAAAATACACATTTCACAAATAATCATTTTTATAAACAAAAACAAACTGTCTTTTATTTATGAAAATACACTTTTTACAAACACATTTTACAAATCACAAATTCACACATATTAAGCAAACTAATTATAAATCAGCCTCAAAATCAAGCCACAACACTAAATGCTGACACAAAACTATACACATAATCAAAGTTTAGAATTCTAAAGCAAAAACAAACCAAATCAAACCTAGCCAAATCCACACAATTACACTAAACACATAAAAACTTTTATGCAAGTAGAGAATTCACAATCTTCAATAATTCAGCCTCATCTTCAGTGCTTTCACCTCCTCTAAAATCTTCCATAGATTGGTGACTAGAGAAAAATCTGTTGAGATTTTTGTACCTATTTTATTCTATTTTTGATGATATTGTAATTTAAAGAAAGGTATTTTTGATGTTTTGTTGCAGGAATAAAGAAATAGGGTCATTGGAGCACAAAGATGCAAAAAGGAGCGAAATTAGAGCGAAAAGGACCAAAATGTGAAGATTTGAACTAGGCCGTCGACGGCGCCCTCGACGCCGCCGACGGCGCCCTCGACGCCGCCGACGGCGCCCTCGACGCCGCCGATGGCGAGATTTTCCCGAGACTACAAAACAAAACTTCTCTAGAAGCCCGCCGACGGCGCCGTCAAGGCCGCCGACGGAGAGATCAATGGTTATGCCTACTCAAGCTTCGGATAAGGCCAAATTTTGAACGGATGCTTAGGCAACTCTTGGGAAAGCTTATCCACAACTTTAAAAGAACATTTTGGCTGAAAATAGAAGTGTGCTAGAGGTCCTGGAGGTTAGAGAGGTTCCATTACTATATTTACTAGAGTATAATAATTGTGAGGATTTCTTCAAGTGATTGTAAGAGTGAAGAGAAAGTGAGAGATATCTTCCTCCTTGCTACTTAAAAAAAGAATTCTGTGTGCTGTAAGGAAAGGAAGAGATTCAGAGGAACTTCAAGGAGAGTTCTTGGGGAGAAATTAGAGATAAGTTATTTACTTGTTGTAGTTTATATGACCTTGATTTTATATATGAATTTTGAGTTTTGTTGTGTTTTCCCCATGAGATCTGAGTAGTTTTTTCTGTCTTTCTCTTTGTCTCAAGATTTGTGAAATGGTGATTTGAATTGGTGAAGCCATGAAAATGTTTAGAAAATTATGATGATTTTGAAATGGTGATTTGAATTGGTGAAGCCATGAAAATGTTTAAGAAATTGTGATGATCTTTTCAAAATGGTGATTTGAATTGGTGAAGCTATGAAAATGTTTAAGAAATTGTGATGATCTTTTCACCATCTTAATTTACTTTCAATCTGGCCAATTGATTTGTTAAAATATGTTGAGTTTTACAACTATTCTTAATTTACTTTCAATCTAGCCAATTGATTTGTTAAAATATGTTGAGTTTTACAACTAATTTAATTTACTTTCAATTTGGCCAATTGATTTGTTAAAATATGTTGAGTTTTACAACTGAAGTAAAGATTACATCCAAGACTAATTTACTTTCAATCTGGCCAATTGATTTGTTAAAATATGTTGAGTTTTACAACTAAAGTTAATTGGTGAAGCCATGAAAATGTTTAAGAAATTGTGATGATCTTTTCACTTTGATCTTAATTCTTTCAATCTGACCAATTGATTTGTTAAAATATGTTGAGTTTTACAACTAAAGTGAAGATATTCAATTTGACCAATTTATTTGTTAAAATATATTGAGTTTTACAACTAAAGTGAATGTTACATCCAAGATTCAGGGAGGTCAAAGCCCTTGGAAGTTGGGTGCAAATAAGGAAATGTTATTATCGGGCGAAGAATTGAAGATTTTAGAGTAACAGACTAAAATCCCCAATTCAGTCCTATTGTTTAGGTACTGATGTGTAGATGTTAGCCCTCAGGTGAGGGGAACGTGGGAGCTCCAAAGTGAGAGCCGGTATCCTCCCAGCCTAGCTGCAAAATCAGCAACCAAACATAGGATTAGTCAATGTTCTTTATGCCTGGTCCAAAGGGTAAAAAATATGTATGCTCCTATTTGGCACAATATAAATTGAACTAATTCATTTTATCCATTCACTATAGAATAGTTATGCTCCTATTTGGCACAATATAAATTGAACTAATTCATTTTATCCATTCACTATAATTTCTGTGCTCCTATTTGGCACAATACAATTTGAACTGATTCACTTTATCCATTCACTATAATTTCTTGGGAGAAAGATGCTTTCTTATATTGAATATCACATTTAAACTCTCATTAGTATCATTCGTTATTTAATAGGAGAAGGATGTTTTCTTATATATTGAATATCACATTAAAATCTTTATTAGTACAATTAGTTACTTTCTTATATATCGAATATCACAATTACACCCTATTTTCTATCATTAGTTACTTATTAGTTATTAAAATTATCTATGAAGGATGCTTTCTTATATATTGAATATCACAATTAAACCCTACTTTATATCATTAGATATTTAGCACAATATAATTTGAACTAATTCATTTTATCCATTCACTATAATTTGGTAAAGAATAGGTATGCTCCTATTTGACACAATCTAAATTGAACTAATTCACTTTATCCATGCAATATAATTTGAACTAATTCACTTTATCCATTCACTATAATTTCTTGACAAGGAGAAGGATTCTTTCTTATATATTGAATATCACAAATTAAACCCTACTTTCTATCTTTAGTTTTTTATTAGTTCAATTTGAACTAATTCACTTTATTCATTCACTTTAATTTCTTGACAAGGAGAAGGACATTGAACTAATTCATTTTATCCATTCACTATAATTTCTTGACAAGGAGAATGATGCTTTCTTTAGATATTGAATATCAGAATTAAACCTTTATATCATTAGTTATTTATTAGTTATTAAAATTATCTATTTATTTTAATTGCCTATTAGACTTTATATCATTAGTTATTTTTAGTTATTAAAATTATCTATTTATTTCAATTGCCTATTAGTGTTATCATTAATTATTTATTAGTTATTAAAATTATCTATTTATTTCAATTGCCTATTAGTGACAGATAAGCAAATTGAACGTCATTGTTGTGATTAAAGTCTTGCTTTTTCTAAAATACCTAATCCATAATTCTAAATCACTCCCTGTGGGATCGATATCTAGGACTCCATTAGAGCCCTATATTACTTGAGCGATATGTATAGGTCTTAGTCCATAATTCTAAACTACTCCCTGTGGGATTGATATCTAGGACTCCATTAGAGCCCTATATTACTTGAGCGATATGTATAATTGTGTTGACAAATTTGACTTTAACATTATTGAATATTATATATATATACATCTTTATTAAATCAAACATATTAAGTGTGACTTTACACTCTATTAGAGCCCTATATTACTTGAGTGATACGTATACTTGCGTTGATAAGTGTGACTTTACAATTATTAAATATTTTATACATCCATCTTTATCGAATCTATACGTTGATAAGTGTGACTTTACAATTATTGAATATTTATTAAGTCCATATTTATCTTGTATTTTTAGAAATTCGACTTTAACATTATTGAATATTATAATTATACAACTTAATCAAATCAGACATATCTATAAAGTCGCGATCAAGTCTTTGGAAACCGTTGCTGGAAATTAAATCTTCTAGTAGCGTCATCAAATTCTTGTATTTGTCGATTATAAAAAAAATGTCGGTCAAGTTTTTGGCGCCGTTGCCGGGGACTGATTGAGTGAGAGAGTAAAATCACGATCATAGTAACTGACAAATTAGGATTATTAGAAAATATTTACTTAAAGTAACTCTACAGTTAGCGGATCGTTCAGTTACATATCTTAAGGGAGTTAATGAAGATGTCTTAGTCAAAGTAGACAAATTTATCTTTCCTGTGGATTAAATTGTTTTAGATTTGAAGGAAGATAAAGAAATACCTATCATTTTAGGGAGACCATTTTTAGCTACTGGAAGCTATGATAGATGTTCAAAAAAGAAAATTAACTATGAGAGTAAATGATCAAGAAGTGACTTTTAACATTGCAAAATCTATGAAATACCCTGCTATTGAAAGAGATAATGAGTGTTTTTGCATGGAAATTATTGAACATCTACTGAATGAACATTTTAAAGAATATTTTGAAGATAAAAAGTATGTTGAAAAAGAAGAGCATTTTGAAGAACAAAGTGAAGAGAAAGATGAAATTATTTTGGATAAATTAGAAAATAAAGAATTAGATTATGTTCAAGAAAGTTTTGAGATGTTGGATATTACAGAAAATGCTGATAAGAATCTATTTCCATCTATTATAAAACCACCTGAACTTGAGTTGAAAACATTACCTAACCATTTGAAGTATGCGTTTTTGAGAGTCTCATCTACATTACCTATTATTATATCTTCAGAATTAAAAGAACTGCAAGAGCAAAGACAGTTAGAAACATTAAAAAGTTATAAGAAAGCTTTTGGTTGGACCTTAGTTGATATTAATGGAATCAGTCATTCAATCTGTATGCACAAAATTATATTAGATGAACAATATAAACCAAGAGTTGATCCACAAAGGAGATTGAATTCGATAATGAAAGAAGTAGTAAAAAAGGAAATTTTGAAATGGTTAGACAATGGAATTATATATCTTATTTCAGATAGTGCGTGTGTAAGTCCTATTCATTGTGTTCCTAAGAAAGGAGGAGTGATTGTTGAAACAAAAGAAAATAATGAATTAATACCTATCAGACAAATTACTGGGTGGCGTATTTGTATTGATTATAGAAAATTAAACACTGCCACCAAGAAAGATCACTTCCCGTTACCCTTTTTAGATCAGATAGTAGATAGACTTGCTGGGCACAAATATTTTTGCTTTTTAGATGGATATACCGATTACCATCAAATTCCTATTGCTCCTGAGGATCAAGAAAAGATAACATTTACTAGTCCTTTTGGTTACGATCAAATTCCTATTGCTCCTAAGGATCAAGAAAAGACAACATTTACTAGTCCTTTTGGAAAGAAGAATGCCTTTCGGATTATGTAATACACCTACAACATTCCAGAGATGTATGATGCCCATATTTAGAAAGTTAATTGATGATGGATTGGAAGTATTTATGAATGATTTCTCTGTATTTGGAACATCATTAACGCATGCTTAAATTATCTTGAAAAAGTGTTGGAGTTATGCGAAAGAACTAATTTAGTTCTATCATGCTTAAATTATCTTGAAAAAGTTTTGGAGTTATACAAAAGAACTAATTTAGTTCTAAATTTTAAATTACCTTAAAAAAGTTTTGGAGTTATGTGAATAAACTAATTTAGTTCTAAATTGGGAGAAATGTCAATTTATGGGTGCAGAAGGAGTTGTGTTAGAGCATAAAATTTTGAAAGATGGTATGGGAGCAGACCCTGCAAAAATTCAAGTCATATCTAAACTAACACCTCTTACTAATGTTAGAGAAGTTAGGAGTTTTCTTGGACATGTTGCTTTTTACAGGCGTTTTATTAAAGATTTCTCAAAAGTTACTAAACCTCTATGCCAACTTTTAGCGCTTTATTAAAGATTTCTCAAAAGTTACTAAACCTCTATGCCAACTTTTAGAAAAGGACAAGGTTTGAATTTACTGAAAGCTGTTTAAATGCCTTTGAGTTATTGAAGGAAAAATTAATCACAGCTAATTTACCGAAAGATGTTTAAATTCCTTTGAGTTATTAAAAAAAATTAATTACAGCCCCTATTATAGTTTCACCTAACTGGGAGAAACCATTTGAACTGATGTGTGATGCTAGAGAAAAATTAATCACATGCCCTATTATAGTTTCACCTAACTGGGAGAAACCATTTGAACTGATGTGTGATGCTAGTGAAGAGAAAAATTAATCACGACCCCTATTATAGTTTCACCTAATTGGGAGAAACCATTTGAACTGATGTGTGATGCTAGTGATCTATGTTATTGGAGCTGTTCTTGGACAAAAGTATGAAAAGATTTTTAAAGTTATATAGTACGCTAGTAAAACTCGAGGCTGCCTTGGACAAAGGTATGAAAAGATTTTTAAAGTTATATACGACGCTAGTAAAACTCTTAATGATGCAAAGAAATCATTTGAACTGATGTGTGATGCTAGTGATTATGCTATTGGAGCTGTTCTTGGACAAAAAACCATTTGAATTGATGTGTGATGCTAGTGATTATGCTATTGGAGCTGTCCTTGGACAAAGCAAAAAGATTTTTAAAGTGATATACTACGCTAGAAAAACTCTTAACGATGCACAAATTAACTATACTGTTACTGAAAAAGAGTTACTGGCAATTGTATATGCTTTAGAAAAATTTAGATCTTATTTAATTGGAGCTAAATGTATTGTGCATACTGATCACTTTGCTATTAAATATCTAAAGATCTTATTTAATTAGAGCTAAATGTGTTGTGCATATTAATCACTCTGCTATTAAATATCTGATGCAAAAGAAGGATAGGACTAAATGTGTTGTACACACTGATCACTCTGCTATTAAATATCTGATGCAAAAGAAGGATGAAGCTAAATGTATTTTGCATACTGATCACTCTGCTATTAAATATCTAATGCAAAAGAAGGATGCTAAACCAAGGTTGAGATACTGTTGATGCAAGAATTTGATCTTGTGGTTATTTATAGAAAGAGAATTGATAATCAAATTGCTGATCATTTATCAAGATTAGAAAATCATGAATTATTTAACACCGATAATGAAATTATAGATAGTTTCCCTGATGAACAACTTTATAATATTAATGAGTGGAAAATATCNCCTATGTTGATCGAACGTGAGAAAAAAAAGAGCAGGGCCAAGTAATACCTGTGCTCGAGAGCTGATTGTGTCAATGGATTGTGGGAAGAGGAGGACACGGTCGAGCAATTGCATCTCCGTCCAAGCTAGCTTAAGATGCTGCAACTCGGAAGCTTGCAAGGAAGAAAAGGGAGTAACAGACGCCTATGTTCCCTTCTATCATTGTTCAAATATTCAAAATCAAAGATTTCACATATCAAATGAAGATAATTTTATACAACTTATAGGAACTTATAGGAGATAAGAAGTATGAGTGCTCAATTATGATAATTACATTTTACTTTGTTCTTTTCAGAATAATATATGCTTGATAAC
>JXCR01135438.1:71769-91266 GCA_002079205.1 Phalaenopsis hybrid cultivar
TTATTTTAAAAACTAAAAAGTCACCTATATTGAATATCATTTTCTAAGAAAAATGCTTTTCGATTTTCATCTTTAATACACTTTACTTGAGTTAAATCTTTAATTTTCTTTTCTCTTTGTTTGNCATAAAAAATCGTATAAAATAGGTATGAAAATCTCAACATATTTTCCTTTAGTCAAAATCCCCCAAACTTGACTATTACTTATCCTCAAGTAATTTTTGTATTATGTAAATGTTATGATCTATTGTAGTAAAGTCTTAATTCAGAAATACTATAAGTTTGATCTAAGTAAATACCATGGTGAGATTTTCAAAAAACATTCAAGTAATTAAATTAAATCTGTAGCTACAAGATTTTCTAGTCATTAAGTTTAAGAGTTCTAATCTTATATTCATTTTAAGAATGATTATATGTTGTAATATCAAGTCACTTAGAATATTCAAATGATAGGAACTTCATGAGAACACTACTAGTAAAAGATCTATTCCATAAATATAAGTTCAGGAATTTATTTAGGTTTTCCCTTTAGGTAGGTCCAGTGAAGAACAATACTAGTAAAAAATCTAATCCATAAATATAAGTTCAGGAATGTATTTAGGCTTTTCCTTTTGTCTAGTGAAGCCAATTTTTGATTAGGCATATCCTCAAGCTTCTCCTCACTTTCATATTTTTTTCTTTTTTTTCTTTTCTCTTTTTCATTTGGATTGCTTTCAATCCTATATATTTTTCTTTTCTTTTTTAGGGATTGTTGTCAATCCTTTCTTTTCCTTTTTCAAGTGAGGATTATTATATCTAGATAGCCTTTAATGATTTTGAACATGACCTTTCTTTCCCTAAATTTGAAACTCAAAGCATTTCTTTATCTTATAAATATTTCATAGCTTTTACATTATTGAGCCCCAATCTTTTCTTCTAAAATGAATGTCCATATTCTTAAAACTTCAAAATATATTTTCCTTTAATTTAAATAGTTAACTATAGTCTTATTCTCTTATACTAAATATCTTTAATCTACAAAATTAATTTTCGTTATAAAAATATTTCTTTAAATCTACCATAATAATTAAATAGATACAAAAATATAGTTACCTGAATGATAGTTAACTATAATCTTATTCTCTTATACTAAATATCTTAAGTTACAAAATTAATTTTCATACAAATTGACTATAATCTTATTCTTTTATATTAAATATCTTAAGTTACAAAATTAATTTTCATTACAAAATCATTCCTTTAAATCTACCATAATATTTAAATATCTACAAAATATAGTTATCTGAATTAAATTATATTTCTTTAAATCTACCATAATATTTAATTATATACAAAATATAGTTCTCTGAATTAAATTTACTACATAAAATCACATTAATAATTTTTGAAAAATATTGAAATAGAGAACATCTAATAGTTAGTTTTTTTCTTCCCTCCCCTAAACTTAAATTTTTCAATATGAAATGATACAGGTGAAAAGAAAAATGCTGAATATAAATCATACCTCAGTATTTTAGGCATTTTTATCATTCTAAAATTTTCGCAGTCCTTTTCAAAATTTCTACTTCACCTGGTCTATAACATTAGGAGCTTTCTACACATATAAATCGTTAGAGAATTTGCTGAGTAATGAAATTTTAAAATAAGTACAAAACTAAACATTAAACAAACACAATAATTCACTAACACATCCATAATACTAAACAAAATAATTATAATTAAAATGTAAAAATGAAAATCAAATCACATTACAATTCACAAAGTACTAATCAACATCTATTATCCTACACATGCAAATTTTAACTACCACACTAACAATTATAACAATAATTAAAATTATCCAATTACAACAAAAAATAAAAGTACTAACAAACATTTGTTTCTATTACAAAAATAACAAACATAAAAGTAAAAATACATCAATTACATTCAGATATGAAAATCCCAAACTATGTCTTCATCTCCTTGGTCAACAGGTGGATTGGGCTGATACTGAGTTTATCGGGGGCTCTCAGGAAAAGTAACATCAGGCTCGCCTCTATAGTGTCGGGCCTGAGCTTCGTAATAAGCTATCTCAAAATTTGAATGCCTCTGAAGGTACTCACTATCATAATCGTGAACGTTCTAAACCTCCAATTATTTCATTTCTTAACTCTGTGCTTTTTTGCTGCAAGGTCAATTCATTCATCAAATCAGTCATAGTAGGGGAGCTAGAAGAAGGAAGGTCATAACTAGTAAGGGGACATCTCTACTAGTAGAAGGTTCTTGACTCGTACTCCCACTTCTCCATTTTTTGTGGGATTCATAAGTTTTCAAATTAGCTTTACTAATGGGTTTCATAGGGTAAATCCATTCCTCATCTCCTCCAGCTTCCACTCTAAAAAGTTGGTAAAGTGCATAAATGAGGCCAGGATGTCCTAGACCTCCAGTTGTTTCACTCATTGTCGTGGTTAATATATTTTTAAAAATAATTCTCCGTACATTTATATTTCTATTATTCTGAATACAAAAATTAAGAATAGCTCTATCCCTTATTACCTCACGATGGTGATAGGTCGGTAATAGAGTAGATGAAATAAAATAGTGTCACGGTTTAGATGTGGCATTCAGCATGGAAGAAGAAAAAATCACCCGTTCTCATTGATTTATCTTCCATTTTCCTTTCCCATTAGTGAGAAAGTTGATCACATCATTCAGGGGGCCTTCCATCGTACTGAAGGTTTCATAGTGACAGTTATAAGAGTTTGGGACTTCATAAAAGGTGTTAATGTGGGCGGCATTAAATTCAACAGGAAATCCCCGCACTTGAACGATTTTGTCTTCAGAATAGAACACGTTGGCATAAAATTCTTTCACAATATTTGCAGCAGCCTTATTGGTGGTGTAACAGAAGTTCTTCCACCTCCGCTTGGTATTAATTCATTAAATTTCTCCTCCCAAACTCTCAAAAACTCTATCTTGTATGCACTTCTTTCCTTCAAACACTGAAGTAAACCTTGATTGAGCCTTTGCGTTAACGAAGCAAGACTCGTCAAACTCAAGTCGTTTCTTTTGTCGTGAAGCCATTTCAATCTAATCAAAATTATAAAAAAATTCTAAATTATACTTTAAATTTGTAAATAATGGCTTCCAAGAGTGATTCTAAGAGTTTAAAACTAAATTCCATGAATTTCTCCCAATGTTTTCTTCACATTCTCAAAATTTTCGGATCTTCTCAATGTGAAAAAAAATCATGGTGAAAATCAAATATATTTAGTTTGAAGTGAAGCTCTTACCTAGAGATGATCAAATCTGGTGCTTAAATGCCTTAATCGCCCCCAAATCCAAGATCTCTCAAGCCCTAGGTAAAAAATCGCATAGTTCAGAGGAAGGGGATGATGAATAGTGGCGATTGATTAGTAAAAATCACGGTTAAAGGTGTTTTTTTGGGATCTCACCGTCGGCGAAGTCTCCAGCATCGTTGGCAAAGTCTTCAGCACTGTCGACACACTCTATTAAAATTATATCCTAAGTCTCGGGAAAAGTCCACCGCCGGAGGCGTCGAGGGCGCTGTCGGCGGGCTCTATTGATTTGGTTCAATTTTCGGATTTTTGCGATTTCGATCAATTTCAAGCCTCAATGACATCCTTTCAATCATTAAAGACATAATTTTAAGTGATTAAATGATGTACTTATCACAAATAAACTTTCACAACATAAAACTAGTTATATATAAATTCCAAGGGGTATAATATACGTTACATGACACACCTAAATTTGGTATTTTCTCAACCTTAATACATCAATTCAGCGTCGCAATCCAAGCCAGAAAACTCAAAACGCTGAAAAAAAAACATCTTATGCTCAGTCTCAACTATACAAAGATCTAAAAGCATAATTCTAAAGCAAAGCAAATGCAAAGTTCAAATAAAATTACACACATAGACAGACACGTAGCAATGTTAATCTACTATTCATCAGATTCAGTGCTAGATTCTCCTCTGAGATTAATCATTGATTGCACATGAACGAAGAGGTTATAGAAGGGTTAATATGGAAATTCTTCAGTAGAATCCTCTTCTATCAATTTCATCCTCCTCATCAACCATATCAAACTGTCTTCTAAATGTCCAGAGTGAGAAAAATGTTCTTTCATCCTCCAGTCTAGATGATCGAAGAAATCAGAGATATTATTAATTGCATTTACCTCCTTCTCCAATTTCTTGATTCTGCGCAGGATCACCAATGTCTTGTCTGGAACTAAAGGTTGAATAGACAGTGAATTCTGAGACGATTGATCCACAATAATAATCATATCATTTTCATCTTCATTGGCCGGGAATCTCTCAGTTGGGTCCAAAGGCTTTGAAGGTAAAAGTACATTTTCTCAATTTTCATAGGATGCTTGGAACTGACAGCAAAGTAAGAAATTGTGAAAGGATGTCCAAGCCCATAAGTTGATCCATGAACGATCAGACCCAAAATAGACTTCACAATTATTGATCCAATATCGATCAACAGTCTCATTTGCATGCAGTAATCCAGAATAACACTTTCCTTAGAAACTTTACCAATCCTCATCGTCGGTAATAGTTTTTCAGAAATGAAGAAGTGCCAATGTTTAGAAATGGGATTTAGAAGTGTCGTAGAATAACTAACATACCCGTTTTCTCTCATTTCCCAGTCTTCAGTTTCGTTAAATATTGGTAAATTTCATTCATGTGGTTTCTTGTTGGGATGAAGTTGGAATAATGGAAGATAGGAACGCTTTTGATCTTATATAATTCATTGATTCATGTAGGAGTAAAATTTATCCATCTACCTTGCACATAGATGACTCCCTGGTTGATTCCTTGTAAGTTAGCATAAAATTCCTTCACCACAGAAACAACCACGGCGGCGGTAGTGTAGCACAACACTTTCCATCTTCACCGCACTATCATCTCTTCAATTTCTGTCAAGGGATTATTCAATCCTCGATTTACAAATCCTCGTTCCTTGATTAATATTTTCTTTGCCAGTACCTTGTTAGAAGATTTGTTGCGCTTCCGCACTAATGAACTTTCTCCGGTTGAACACTCGCATTCTCTGGTTTTGAGGGAAATTGGACGCCATAGGGATGAATTTGGTGGAGTTTCACTTTTTTTTTGGGGAACTATGAACTTATGAATCGAATTTGGGAGTTTAAAATGGGTAACTCCGCCCAAAAACCGCCAAAAATCGCTCATTCAAACTCCACAAACCGCCATCCCACCGGTCTTGCCGTCGGCTGCGTCGAGGGCGTCGTCGGCGAACCTTTAGTATTTAATTGCCTGGACTCTCGGGAGAAACCCGTCGTCGGCAGCTTCGAGGGCGCCGTCGATGCCCAAGGTAAAAATTGAACAGTTTCGCTCTGGTCCGAATGCGTTCCAATATTTCTCTATGGATCCAATTTTTATGATGATTCAAGGGTAAATAAGAGTAGTAGAGTTCAATACTACCACAAACTAATGATAATTTCAAATAAAAACTACCGTAATCACAATAAAAATGAAGATAATTATGGGTTGCCTCCCATAAATTGCTTGGTTTAACGTCGTCAGCCCAACCTATTCAGGTGTTATTCAGGTTGACTGATCATTAACACTTGGTTTAACGTTGTCAGCCCGACCTATTCAGGTGTTAAATCGACTGATCATTAAAACCTCTTTAAAATTTGGTCTATTACCCTCATAATAAGGTTTTAATCTATGTCTAATCATTAAAACTCCTTTAAAATTTGGTCTTTTTCCCTCAAAATACGGTTTTAATTTGTGTCCATTCACTTTAAATCTGTTTCCAATTTTCTGATCTTCAATTTCAACAGATCCGTAAGTATAAACATGAGTCACAGTAAAGGGTCCTAACCAACGAGATTCCTAGGGAATAACTTTAGCCGTGTATTTAAAGCAAAACTTCTTGTCATGGTTCAAAGTTCTTCTGGTTAATCTTCCGATCATGTCTTAACTTTAGTTTCTCCTTATAAATTCTGTCGTTATCATAAGATTCATTTCTTAATTCTTTCAATTCATTCAATTGTAACAATCTCTTTTTACCAGCATCTTCTAAATTATAATTAAACTCCTTAATCGCCCAATATGCTTTATGCTCTTATTCTACTAGTAAGTGGCAAGTCTTTCCAAAAATCAGTCTGGAAGGAGTCATTCCAAAAGAAGTTTTATAAGCTATCCTGTAAGACCATAATGCAGTATACAGTCTAGTGGACCAATCTATTCTACTAGGGTTTACAGTCTTTTCAAGTATTTGTCTAATCTCTCTATTAGAAACTTCAGCTAACCCACTGGTTTAAGGGTGATAAGCAATAGAGATTCTATGAATAATATTAAACTTTTATGCCAATCTCTAAATGTATTTATTTCTAAAATGGAATCAACCGTCAGTGATAATCATTCTCGGCATTTCGTATCTAATGAAAATATTTTTCATTAAAAATCTTGAAACACTTTTAGCGTCACAACGAGGTAAATCTTGTGCGAATCTTGAAACACTTTTAGCGTCACAGCGAGGTAAAGCTTGTGCTTCAATCCACTTAGAGACTTGAAACACTTTTAGCATCACAACGAGGTAAAGCTTGTGCTTCAATCCACTTAGAAACGTAAGTCTACGCAACTAATATGTATAAGTTCCCATATGAAGGGATAAATGGTCCCATGAAATCAAATCCCCAAACATCAAAGATCTCAACTTCTAACATGAAATTTAAATATATATCAAGTTCCCAAATGAAGGAATAAATGGTCCCATAAAATCTAATCCCCAAACATCAAATATCTCAACTTCGTTCCTCAAATAAAGGAATAAATGGTCCCATAAAATATAATCCCCAAACATCAAAGATCTCAACTTCTGAAGAAGTAAATGGTTTCCATAAAATCTAATCCCCAAACATCAAAGATCTCAACTTCTAACATGAAATTCATAGGCATTTCATTAAAATCTAATAGTCTCGCAACTAATATGTATAAGTTCCCATATGAAGGGATAAATGGTCCCATGAAATCAAATCCCCAAACATCAAAGATCTCAACTTCTAACATGAAATTTAAATATATATCAAGTTCCCAAATGAAGGAATAAATGGTCCCATAAAATCTAATCCCCAAACATCAAATATCTCAACTTCGTTCCTCAAATAAAGGAATAAATGGTCCCATAAAATATAATCCCCAAACATCAAAGATCTCAACTTCTGAAGAAGTAAATGGTCTCATGAAATCTAATCCCCAAACATCAATGATCTCAACTTCTAACATGAAACTCAGAGGCATTTCATCTCTTCTAGATATATTGCCTACTCATTGACATTGATCATAAGTTTTATGTATCTATAAACATCTCTAAAGATAGTAGGCCAATAAAATCCAGCTTATAAAATTTTATAAGTAGTTTTATCAATCCCAAAATGTCCTCCAAATTTAGAATCATGACATTTTTGAATGATTAGCTCAGTTTATTCATAAGGTACACATCTTCTCATAATAAGATCCTTACATTGTTTATATAAATAATGCTCATTTCAAAAATATGCTTTCGCATCATGAATGAATTTTCTTTGTTGTTGCAGTGTAGCATGGGTGATAAAATATCACTTACAATACAATTAACAATATCAACATACCATGATATTTTCTACTCATTAATATTATAAAGTTGTTCATTAGGAAAACTGTCTATAATTTCATTATCAGTGTCAGATAATTCATGATTTTCTAATCCCGACAGATGATCAGCAATTTTATTATCTGTTCCCTTTCTATTGATAACCACAAGATCAAATTCTTGCATCAAAAGCATCCATCTAATTAACCTTGGTTTGACATCCTTCTTTTACTTCAGATATTTAATAACAGAGTGATCAGTATGCACAACACATTTAGTCATAATTAAATAAGATCTAAGTTTGTCTAAAGCATACATAATGACCAGTAACTCTTTTTCAGTAACAATATAATTAATTTGTGCATCATTAAGAGTTTTACTAGCGATATATAACCTTAAAAATCTTTTTATACCTTTGTCCAAGAACAGCTCCAATAACACAATTACTAGCATCACACATCAGTTCTAATGGTTTCTCCCAATTAGGTGAAACTATAATAGGGGATGTGATTAACTTTTTCTTTAATAATTCAAAGGCATTTGAACAGTTTTTAGTAAATTTAAATTTCTTGTCCTTTTTTAAAAGTTGGCATAGAAGTTTCGTAATTTTTTATATAACTTTAATAAAACGCCTGTAAAAACCAACATGTCCAAGAAAACTCCTAACCTCTCTTACATTATAATTAGCTTGAATTTTTGCAGGGTCTGCTTCCATACCATTTTTTGAAATTTTATGCCCTAACACAATTTCTGCAACCATAAATTGACATTCCTCTCAATTTAGAACTAAATTAGTTCTTTCGCATAACTTCAAAACTTTTTCAAGATAATTTAAGAATGCGTCAAATGATGTTCCAAATACAGAGAAATCATCCACAAATACTTCCAATCCATCATTAATTAACTTACTAAATATAGACATCATACATCTCTGGAATGTTGCAGGTGCATTACATAATCCAAAAGGCATTCTTCGAAAAGCAAAAGTTCCAAAAGGACTAGTAAATGTTGTTTTTTCGTGATCCTCAGGAGCAATAAGAATTTGATGGTAACTAGTATATCCATCTAAAAAACAAAAATATTTGTGCCTAACAAGTCTATCTACTGTTTGGTCTAAAAATGGTAAATGAAAGCGATTTTTCCTAGTGACAGTGTTTAATTTTCTATAATCAATGCAAATATGCCACCTAGTAATTTGTCTGATAGGTATTAATTCATCATTTTCTTTTGTTTCAATAGTTACTCCTCCTTTCTTAGGAACATAATGAATTGGACTTACCCACGCACTATCTGAAATAAAATATATAATTCCAATATCTAACCATTTCAAAATTTCCTTCTTAACTACTTCTTTCATCATTGGATATGATTTTCTGATTTTTATTTAATTTTTAATAATTATTTTAGCTCAAAAATAGGGATTTTCAATGTTAATTTATTTAATTAATCAAAGTAAAGTTTCTGTTTATGGGAAAATTTGAAGGTTCTCCTAGGTTAGAGGACCACTAAGACCAAATTTCATGATTTTTTAAATTATATTTTAATTATTTATTTATTTTAGTGATAATTAAACATAAAATCTAATTTAATTTTAAAAACTACTTTTTGTATTTTTATTAAATATCTCTCATTTCAGAGAACTCAGAGAAATAAACTTTTTTACTTTTGTGAATTTTATTTTATTTGTTATACTTATTTTAATGAAAAAATTAAGGAAAATACATTTTTAGTATTTAAAAATACATAACAATATTAGAAAGATTAGGCAAACTGTTTTAAAAGGTCCCAAGTGACCAGGGAATAATTTGGAACATTTTTGTGCATTTTCATATTTTTGTGATTTTTAATTTTTTTAAATATTTTAGATTTAAAAAGTAGCTAAAAAATGAACTATTTATTTTAATAGAAATTTAGTTTTTCTTAGATGCCCCTGATCATAAGGAACACTTAAAATCACTTTTCATAATTTTTGTAACTATATTTTCTTTATTATAATTATTTTAATGCAAAAAACTCATTTTACTTGAAAAGTAGACTTTAGTGATTAAATAAATCCAAATGGGTTTCAAATTTTTATAGAGAGTTAAAATGATAATTATTTACAGCGTGAAACAAATTTTATAATTTTTTGGGTTATATTTTTTTTTATAAAATTTAATGACTTTTAATGGCTTAATTAGTTATAGTAATGTACATAATTATTCAAACTCATTTTAAATTTTCTTAGAGTCCTCTAACCACAGAGAACCAACCAAAAAAAGTCTCATATTTTTTTGAGTTATATTTTAATTTATACAATTCACTTTACGAGGGCTTTCTGTATACTTCTTTTTTTCTTCCCATTATTCTCTGCCACAGTCCTCCGATTTCTCAGCTCTTAGTTCACCCACATTATCTAAGATGGAGAATTCTTTGGAGAAGAGAGCAGCATAATGAAAATAAACTAACAACTCCTCAATTGCAAAGATGAAGATGTAAAATAAATGATGAAATGAATACAACGACACATAACGAGTGACAATAAGAGTGTGGCGACTCTTCTTGGGAGATCCTTTATCTTCAACTACGATTAATAAATTTTCTCTCATGATTAGGGTAATCTGCCTTATGTAGGCCAGATTATCCTTGTCATGTTGGTATATTTTACTCATTTAGTCCTTGGAAACATCAAACTGGCTTGTCTCGGATTCTAGAATCATTCGAAATGAACAGTTCATAGGATCCTAAATTCCAAAGAATGACAAAACAAAATGAAATGAAAAAATAATTTGAAATTAAAAATTTCAACAAGATAAAATTAAAACCAACTTTTCTTATGAATTTTGTCTTTTATAATTAAATCTTAATAATATAAACAAAATCACCAGTTTACATAACATATCAGGCTTTGTAAAACAAGTCAAGATTACATTTTAATTTTGTCAAAATAACAAAATCACAACAATGGATACTTTAAGATTAATCTTTTCATTTCATAGAGGACTCGACTTACCAACTTATAAGGCTTCTCACTATAAAGGATCTATAATAAAAGTTGCTCGACCCTAAAGAAGAAAAGGAATAAATATGACAAGACAATGACTGATGAGCTCAAGCAAATGGGGCTTTTTGAGGACTGTCTTCTTTTAGGAGGAAGTAGGTTCTACATATTTTCCACTGCTTATGATGAGGAAAATGTTCATAGGATTGATATCAGTCCACCTTGATCTTTTCCCCAATAGAAAGAAAAGAAAAGAGTCTATTTTCTTAAGGATTCACTTTGTGGTTGAGACACTTTTCTAAAAAGAGAAATGCCCCAAATCTCGCCTGAAATGGGGTGTGTGGTCTCCCCGAAAGTAAAAAGTGAAATTCTCAAGAAAGAAAAGCCACACCACAAGATCAGAAAGATGATATAACCAGGGTCCCCATTAAGCTTTGCTTGGGGGGCTGATAAACTCTTGTTGTTCTAGCTCTATTCCTGCCATGTTTAGGGCATAGAATAACAAATACTACCACCCTCACAAAAGACAAAACCTTCACTCTTTTGCGAAATCTAGACCGAGAGACGTCCAAAGTTTCTACCAATGCATGATGAGCTGGTGATAAGAGCCAAGGAAACATCTGCCAGTATGAACTCACTGGTAATGATGTTACAAGTTGGGGATCGTACCTGCCTGCAACATGATGACACACCTCCAAAGGTATCTCATCTTGTACTAAAAAATTGTATAAATACATGGCCATCATAGGAAGTTTCTGATGTTGTGGGTACACGCTCCATCATTTTGGTTGATAATCCTCAAGAAAGAGAGATGTTAGAAAGTTCTCGATAGATAGAAAGAGAGACCCTCCTAATGACATAAGAGGGGTTTGCAGAAATCAATGTGGTGGAGACTTGAGCTACCTTGCCAGCTGACTGCGACTTTATATATGCTCAAAAATATAAGTATTTAATACTGCTGCTAAAAGATTTAATTCCTCAGCAACTGTACCAAAACTTAATAACGTAAAGATGTACGTAATAAATATTCAATAATATAAAGTCACACAAATAATATAAGGCTCTAATGGAGTCCTAGATATCGATCCCACAGGGAATAAGATTAGAACTATGAGCTAAGATTTTAGAAAAGCAATACTTTAATTACAAAAATGAAGTTCAATTTGCTTACCTATCACTAATAGGAAATTGAAATAAATATGTAATTTTAATTACTATTAAATAACTAATCATACTAATGAAGGTTCGAATGTGACATTCAATATATAAGAAAACATCCTTCTCTTTGTCTAGAAATTATAGTGAATAGATAAAGTGAATTAGTTCAAATTATATTGTGCCAAATAGGAGCATACCTATTCTTTACCCTTGAATAAAGTGAATCAGTTCAAATTGTATTGTGCCAAATAGGAGCATACCTATTCTTTACCCTTTAAATTAGTTCAATTTATATTGTGCCAAATAGGAGCATACATATTCTTTACCCTTTGGTCCAGGTCAGTTCAAATTATATTGTGTCAAATAGGAGCATACCTATTCTTTACCCTTTGGTCCAGGCATAGGTTAAAATTATATTGTGCCAAATAGGAGCATACCTATTCTTTACCCTTTGGTCCAGGCATAAAGAATTTATATTGTGCCAAATAGGAGCATACATATTCTTTACCCTTTGGTCCAGGCATAAAGAACTTATTGTGCCATATTCTTTACCCTTTGGTCCAAGCATAAAGAACATTGACTAATCCTACACCTTGTCAAGAAATTATAGTGAATGGATAAAGTGAATCAGTTCAAATTATATTGTGCCAAATGATATATAAGAAAGCATCCTTCTCTTTGTCAAGAAATTATAGTGAATGGATAAAATGAATTAGTTCAATTTATATTATTGTCAAGAAATTATAGTGAATGGATAAAATGAATTAGTTCAATTTATATTGTGCCAATAGTTTCTCCCTGTCAAGAAATTATAGTGAATGGATAAAGTGAATTGGTTCAAATTATATTGTGCCAAATAGGCACCTATTCTTTACCCTTTGGTCCTGACATAAAGAACATTGACTAATCCTACGCTTGTTTACTGACTATTCTTTACCCTTTGGTCCAGGCATAAAAAACATTGACTAATCCTACACTTGTTTACTGAATCTGCGTGTTACCCTTTGGTCCAGGCATAAAGAACATTGATTAATCCTACGCTTGTTTACTGAATCTGCATCGGTCCAGGCATAACAAACATTGAACAATCCTATGCTTGGTTACTGATTCTGCAGCTAGGCGAATAAAGTGAATCAGTTCAAATTGTATTGTGCCAAATAGGAGCATACCTATTCTTTACCCTTTAAATTAGTTCAATTTATATTGTGCCAAATAGGAGCATACATATTCTTTACCCTTTGGTCCAGGTCAGTTCAAATTATATTGTGTCAAATAGGAGCATACCTATTCTTTACCCTTTGGTCCAGGCATAGGTTAAAATTATATTGTGCCAAATAGGAGCATACCTATTCTTTACCCTTTGGTCCAGGCATAAAGAATTTATATTGTGCCAAATAGGAGCATACATATTCTTTACCCTTTGGTCCAGGCATAAAGAACTTATTGTGCCAGGGCATAGTGAATTAGTTCAAATTATATTATGTCAAATAGGAGCATACCTATTCTTTACCCTTTGGTCCAGGCATAAAGAACATAATTTGTATTGTGCCAAATAGGAGCATACATATTCTTTACCCTTTGGTCCAGGCATAAAGAACATTTGAATTGTGCCAAATAGGAGCATACCTATTCTTTACCCTTTGGTCCAGGCATAAAGAACATTGACATACACTTGTTTATTGAATCTGCGGTAAAGCTGGGAGGATACCAGCTCTCACTTCAGAGCTCCCACGTTCCCCTCACCTGAGGGCTAACATCTACATTTCAGCACCGAAACGATATGACCGAATTGGGGATTTTAGTCTGTCACTCTAAAATCTCCAATTCTACGCCCGATAATTTTATTTCCTTATTTATTTGCACCCAACTTCCAAGGGCTCTTGCAAATCATTTAATTATGAAGATATAATAACAAGTAATGTAGATGAGAGCCAATAATCTCCCAGCTTAGCCGCAGAATCAGTAACTAAGCATAGGATTTGTCAATATTCTTTATGCCTGAACCAAAGGGTAAAGAATATGTATGCTCATATTTGGCACAATATAAATTGAACTAATTCATTTTATCCATTCACTATAATTTCTTGACAAGCTTTCTTATATATCGAATATCACAATTACACCCTATTTTCTATCATTAGTTACTTATTAGTTATTAAAATTATCTATGAAGGATGCTTTCTTATATATTGAATATCACAATTAAACCCTACTTTATATCATTAGATATTTTTATTTTTAGTTAGTAAAATTATCCATTTATTTCAATTGCCTATTAGTGACAGATAAACAAATTGAACGTCGTTGTATCTATTAGTGATAGATAAGCAAATTGAACGTCGTTGTTGTGATTAAAGTCCTAATAGCTATCCTAATTAGTTATTAAAATTATCTATTTATTTCAATTGCCGATTAGTGACAGATAAGCAAATTGAACGTCTTTGTTGCGATTAAAGTCTTGATTTTCTAAAGTCTTAGTCCATAATTTTAAACCACTCCATGTGGGATCGATATCTAGGACTCCATTGGAGTCCTAAATTACTTGATCGATACATATACTTGCGTTGATAAATTTGACTTTAGCAATATTGAATATTATAATTATACACCTTAACCAAATCATACACATTTATAAAGTTGCGATCAAGTCTTTGGACACCGTTGCTGCAAATTAAATTTTCTAGTAGCGTCATCAAATTCTTGTATTTGTCAATTACAAAAAAAAATCGGTCAAGTTTTTGGCGCCGTTGTCGGGGAGTGATTGAGTGAGTGAGTAAAATCACGATCATAGGTAACAGACAAATTAGAATTATTATAAAATTTTTACTTAAATTGCAACTTATTTTTATATTTATATTTACGTTAATTACATTACTCAGTACTGATTTCAAATTGTATGCGTAAATTTGGACCTGAAAATCTTATACCCTATGNTTTTAATATTTTGTTGCATGAATGATGAATTAGGGTCATTGGAGCAAAAAGATGCAAAAAGGAGCGAAGTTGGAGCGAAAAGGACCAAAATGTGAAGATTTGAACTAGGCCGCTGACGACGAGATTTTCCCGAGACTACAAGACAAAAATTATTAAGAAGCCCGCCGACAACGCCCTCGAGGCCGCCGATAGCGAGATCGACGGTTATGTCTACTCAAGCTTTGGATAAGGCCAAATTTTGAAGGGATGCTTAATTATGCCTACTCAAGCTTTGGATAAGGCCAAATTTTGAAGGGATGCTTAGGCAACTCTTGGGAAAGCTCATCTACAACTTTAAGATAACATTTTGGCCGAAAATAGAAGGGTGCTAGAAAGCCGTGGAGGTTACCATTAGTGTATAGAATTTACATTAGAGTGTAACAATTGTGAAGAAGTTATTGAGAGATTATAAGAGTGGAAAGAAAGTGAGAGATTTCTTCCTCCTTGCTACTTCGAAGATGTATTCTGTGTGTCGTAAAGAAAGGAAGAGATTCAGAGGACTTCAAGGAGTGTTCTTGGGGAGAAAATAGAGATAAGTTATTTACTTGTTGTAATTCATATGATTTTGATTTTCTATATGAATTCTAAGTTTTTTTGTGTTTTGCCCATGAGTTCTGAGTAGTTTTCTTTGTCTTTCTCCTTATCTCCAGATTTGTGAAATGTTGATTTGAATCGGTGAAGCCATGAAAATGTTTAAGAAATTGTGATGATCTTTTCACTTAAATCTTAATTTACTTTCAAGCTGGCCAATTGATTTGTTAAAATATGTTGAGTCTTACAACCAAAGTGAAGGTTACATCCAAGATACAGGGAGGCCAAAACCCTTGGAAGTTGGGTGCAAATAAATAGGGAAATATTATTATCGGGCGAAGAATTGGACATTTTAGAGTGACAGACTAAAATTTCCAATTCGGTCCTATGGTTTGGGTGCTGATGTGTAGATGTTAGCCCTCAGGTGAGGGGAACGTGGGAGCTTCGAAGTGTCCGGTATCCTCCCAGCCTAGCTGTAGATTCAGTAACCAAGCATAGGATTAGTCAATGTTCTTTATTCGGTATCCTCCCAGCCTAGCCGCAGAATCAGCCAAACATAGGATTAGTCAATGTTTTTTAAGGTATCCTTCCAGCCTAGCCATAGAATCAGTAACCAAGCATAGGATTAGTCAATGTTCTTTAAGTATCCTCCCAGCCTAGCCGCAGAATCAGTAAACAAGCATAGGATTAGTCAATGTTCTTTATGCATAATCTCCTAGCCTAGCCGCAGAATCAATAACTAAGCATAGGATTAGTCAATATTCTTTATGCCTGGACCAAAGGGTAAAGAATATGTATGCTCATATTTGGCATAATATAAATTTAACTAATTCATTTTATCCATTTACTATAATTTCTTGACAAGGAGAAGGATGCTTTCTTATATATTGAATATCAAAATTAAACCCTCCTTACATTAGTTATTATTAGTTAGTAAAATTATCCATTTATTTCAATTGCCTATTAGTGACAGATAAACAAATTGAACGTCGTTGTATCTATTAGTGATAGATAAGCAAATTGAACGTCGTTGTTGTGATTAAAGTCCTAATAGCTATCCTTATTAGTTATTAAAATTATCTATTTAAACCTTCATTAGTATCATTAGTTATTTAATAGTTATTAAAATTACCTATTTATTTCAATTGTCTATTACTTTATATCATTAGTTATTTTTAGTTATTAAAATTATCTATTTATTTCAATTGCCTATTAGTGCAGATAAGCAAATTGAACGTCTTTGTTGTGATTAAAGTCTTGATTTTCTAAAGTCTTAGTCCGTAATTTTAAACCAATCCATGTGAGATCGATATCTGAAACTCCATTAGAGCCCTATATTACTTGAGCGATACATATAATTGCGTTGACAAATTCAACTTTAGCAATATTGAATATTATAATTATACATCTTAACCAAATCAGACACATTTATAAAGTCGCGATCAAGTCTTTGGACACCGTTGCTGCAAATTAAATCTTCTAGTAGCGTAATCAAATTCTTGTATTTGTCGATTACAAAAAAAAATCGGTCAAGTTTTTGGCGCCGTTGTCGGGGAGTGATTGAGTGAGTGAGTAAAATCACGATCAAAGTAACGGACAAATTAGGATTATTATATAATTTTTACTTAAATTGTAACTTATTTTTATATTTATATTTACGTTAATTACATTATTGAGTACTGATTTCAAATTGTATGCGTAAATTTGGACCTGAAAATCTTATACCCTACGNGTTACTATTTAAATATTATAGTAGATTTAAAGAAATATTTTTGTAATGAAAATTAATTTTTGTAACTTAAGATATTTAGTATAAGAGTATAAGATTATAGTTAATTATTTAAAGTAAAGGAAATTATATTTTGAAGTATTAAGAATCTGGAAATTCATTTGAGAAGAAAAGATTGGAGCTCAATGATTTAAAAACTATGAAATATTTATAAGGTAAAGAAATGCTTTGAGTTTCAAATTTAGGGAAAGAAAAAGTTCAAAATCAATAAAGGCTATCCAGATATAGTAATCTTCACTTGAAAAAGGAAAAAGAAAGGATTGAAAATAATCCCTTAAAAGAAAAGGAAAATATATATAGGATTGAAAGCAATCCAAATGAAAAGAAGAAAAATAGAAAAGAAAGAAAAATTTTGGAAGTGAGGAGAAGCTTGAGGATATGCCTAATCAAAAATTGGCTTCACTGGACCTACTTAAAGGGAAAACTTAAATACATTGCTGAACTTATATTTATGGAATTAGATCGTTTACTAGTAGAGTTCTCATGAAGTTCATATCTCTTGAATATTCTAAGTGACTTAATTTTGCATTATATAGTCATTCTTGAAATAAATAGAAGACTAGAACTCTTAAAACTTGATCACTAGATAATCTTGTGGCTACATAGTTAATTCAATTACTTGAATTTTTTCTGAAAATCTCACTATGATATTTNTGCAAAAATCTGGAATTTAGAAAAAATCAATAGAGCCCGCCAACGGCGCCGACAGCGGGATTTTCCCGAGACTTAGGATTTAAATTCCAACTAAGCACGCTGATGGTTCCATCGACCCCGCCAACGGTGAGCTCATGAAAAACACCTTTAACTGCAATTTTGACCAGTCAATCACTGCTATTCATCATCCCCTTCCTCTTAAAAATTCCATTTTTGACTTAGGGCTTGAAAAATCTTAGATTGAGAGGCAATTTCAAGGCTTTTTGACACAAAATGTGATCATCTTTAGGTAAGAGCTTCACTCCAAGCTAAAAATATTTTATTTTCACCATGAATTTCTCCCACATTGAGGAGATCCGAAAAATTTAGGAATGTGAAGAAAATTTTGGATGAGATTCATGGATTTTAGTGTTGAACTCTTAGAATTACTTTTGGAAGCCATGATTTACATATTGGAAGTAATTTTTGGAATTTTTATATAATTTGATTAGATTAAAATGGCTCCATGACAAAAGAGAAGAGTTGAGTTCGACGAGTCTTGCTTCGTCAATGCTATGGCTCAGATAAAATTTACTTCCATATTTAAAGGAAAAAAGTGCATACAAGATCGAGTTTTTGAAAATACGGGAGGAGAAATTGAACGAGTTATTGCTGAGCGGAGGTGGGAAAACTTTTGTTAAACCACTAATAAAGCAGATGCAAGTGTTGTGAAGGAGTTCTACGCCAATGTGATTTATTCTGATGATGGAATCGCTTAGGTGCGTAGATTCCCTGTTGAGTTTACTGCTACCCGCATCAACACTTTTTATGAAGTCCCAGACTTTAACAACTGCCAATATGAATCCTTTAGTATAATGGAAGGCCCCCTCAATGATGTGATCAACTTTCTCACTGATGGGAAAGGAACATGGAAGATACAGCGAGAACAGGTAAATTTTTCTGCTTCCATGATGAATGCCACCTCTAAGGCGTGACACTATTTCATTTCTTAGGAGAACGGGTAAACTTTTTTGCTTCCATGTTGAATACCACCTCTAAGGCGTTGCACTATTTTGCCCCCTGAATGATGTGATCAACTTTCTCACTGATGGGAAAGGAACGTGGAAGATTAAACAAGAGAGAGTAAATTTTTCTGCTTCAATGCTGAATGCCACCTCTAAGGCATGACACTATTTCATTTCTTCTACTCTGTTACCAACCTATCACCATAGTGAGGTAACTAGAGATCACTATTTTATTTCCTCTACTCTGTTACCGACCTATCACCATAGTGAGGTAACAAGAGATAGTTATTCTGAATTTCTGTATTAAGAATAGTAGAACTATAAATGTGGGGAGAATAATTCTTAAGAATATCTAAATTTTTGTATTCAAAATAGTAAAACTATAAATGTGGGGAGAATAATTCTTAAGAATATATTGGCGTGACACTATTTCATTTTCTCTACTCTGTTACCAACTTATCACCATAGTGAGGTAACTAGAGATAGAGCTATTCTGAATTTATGTATTCAGAATAGTAGAAATATAAATGTGGGGAGAATAATTCTTAAGAATATATTGAGTACAACGAGGAGTGAGACTAGTGGAGGTTTAGGACATCCTGGACTTATCTATGCAATTTGTAAACTTTCCGGAGTAGAATTTGGAGATGAAGAATGGGTTTATCCTATGAAACCCATTGTTGACCTCACTTTTGGTTGAGGTCTAGAAACTTCTTCAGTAGCCTAGGTCAAGCCATAGGACTTTCCTATTGACTAGTCTTAGAAAACTAGAAAAGGTACCCTCACTATTAG
>JXCR01135441.1:0-20502 GCA_002079205.1 Phalaenopsis hybrid cultivar
TAAATACTGCTTTTCGGCCCTACACCTAGCCAATGTGGGACTATTTGTCCGTGACAATATGCTAAGCGTGTTAGGACGGAGAGCGGAAGGACAGATGGAAGGGGATCAATATATTAATAAATTAACGGATTTACATTTATATCACGCACTTTTTATGTATTTAAATTTTTACATCTCATTTACTTTATAAATATATGCATAATAAAATATTTTCTACTTTATAAAATATTAAAAATCAATCTAATATAATTTTTATCTGAAATTAACTCATTTATTTTAATATTAATTTGTTCATCATTTTAAGAGTTTTTTTTTTCAATTCCACAAATTTTTAAATAGACTAAAGTCAATACGTTTGAAGTTTGAATGATGCTATTCTATTTTAATGCAGCGATAGAAATTATTTCAATATCGTTTATGAGAGATGGGGACATATTTCTAGTAACAAATTATATAGGATTCTTAATTCATCACTTTTGTTGTACAATTTTTATACATATTTGATATGACATAAAAAATATATTATTTATATGTCAACAACAAATTATCAAGATTAAACATGAATCTGGAGGTATGATACAGATATCTAGACAATCTTTTGGATAATAAATATTTAAACTTCATTAAGAGTCATTCAAAGTTTTGATTTTAGAAAATTTATGGTCGAACGGATCGGCTTGACGAGACAGACCTAATTTACCAATATTAGTTCAATCCAAGTCAAACCAAGCTTTGATCAAGCCATTAAACTGTTTTTTGAAATTTCCTGAGCATATTTAGAAGGTCAAACGAATGTTGAATCTAGCGAGTTTATAGTCAAATCGGGCATCTGGATTAGAATAATTCAACAGGCTTAAGATCACTCGAATCCAAAATCATTAAGGCATACAAATATTCATAAAACACGGTCCACTATAGAGAATCCCTCCGGGCTATCCGTTCAGAATGTTTAATATTTCTTCATTAATTGCAATCAAAACTGTATAAATAGAGTTCTACCTCTCTCTTGAAAAGGGGGAGAGAGTTTGAAGCCTGAAAAGTGCTTGAAGCTTAGAGAATGAGCTGAAGTCCAGCATCGAGTGATGTATTTGTCAACAATCATCAACCACTGTCGCCAACCACTTGCCGACAACTTCTGATCTGCCTCAGACATCGTCCATTCCTTGCAAAAAGTTCATCCGTGCACCAACTTTGTAACTCGGAAGATTGTGTAACATTTTTACGCTATGAGAAAAGGAATTGTACTTGTAATCTCCATTTTATAGTGAATTTCTTTAGCTGGGTCAGGCCTCGTAGTTTTTCCCTTTACGGGTTTTACACATAAAAACTTTTCATGCTCTTCTAGTTAGTTTCTTTCATCTGAGTGTGTTTTGAATTCTCATGCAACGCTAAGACAACAATCTATTGATCTAATGTTGTTAATTTTCTAGCACTCATTAGTTTGGCGACGTCTGTGAAAATGAAGCATTCCTACTACTAAAGTACTTGCAAGGCATATTGCAGGGCCACCAGACGTACCACCAGCAATAACGAAGCATTCCATTCCAACACCCATCATTCCAGAGGGCAATCACGAAACTAAGGCATCAAGCCTCCACATCCTTCCATCCCGGAAGGCGTTACCCTTTAGGTGAAGGCACCTTCGGTACTTCCCTGGAAGACTGTGCACATAGGATGGAGGAGCCTCCATTGGAGATTCTATAGCTCCTACTCGAGGCTTAGCAGCGCTATGCAATGGTGATCACTTGCCACTAGTTCAACAGTTGACAGGAAACTCGTCGTTCAAATATACTCAAATATGGCCCTCTCCCCGTGAGGGAACCTTTCTCATGTTTGGACCAAATGCTAACCTTATGGATACTGCAAGTTCTACTCATCTGTCTCGTGTAGCTCTTCTAGCACCGCCTCACCTTTTTGTCATTCCCGGAGATGTCACTCGCGATAAGCTATGATGCCTGGAAAGATTTCCCTCTGTAGAATAGGAATCGCTTTCCCGCTCGCCACAATTTCCAAGAATCCTCTTCTTTACCAGAGGTGGTTCTCCAACACCCCATACTACTAGGCTTCAAGCTCTCGAACATATACACATAAAAGGGGTAACTGGCCTCTACGAGCATATTAACCACTACCAAACCATCATGCACATTCAATGTGGACCTGATGTGCTTCTATGTCAAACTCACACATGGTTGAATAAAAGTTATTATGAGATTTTGTTATTAGGAGATGAATAAAAATTATTATGGCTGCATTCATTAGGAAAGATGATAAGATACTTATATTGCAAAGGATTAGATAATGTGTATTCAAATAACTTAGTCTCAATGAGACAAAATAAATCAATATTATGATATTGGATTAAATTCTCGAACAATCCAATTTGTAAGAGTGGGAAAAAACATAGGTTAATGCGGAGATTGGAAGGTTCCCCCTCTCTGGATTTTTCAACTTTGTGGGTGGGTGGTAGGGTATAACAGTGAGAATGTCAGAGCAATCCATGTAAATCAAGGGTCGAAAATGTGTTTTAGGGTGAAGGAGTCTGGTTATTGAAGTTTTTTCAATTAAAAGGTGGAGTAATACGGTTTGCAGAGGAGCAAGATAGCTCTTCCATTGTTTTATGGAGGGTTTCAATGTTAGTTGAGAATATGTTGCTATCTACTAAGAAAAGAAACATGTTGAGATTTTGAGCAATTGGATCTGAAGGTCTCATATTATAAACATAAGCCACATTCCTTATCTTGCTTTAACTCCTATAAAAAAGATTACTAGTCATAGTACTACTATGACTTCTTTCATGACAGGGAGGAATAATGGGTATCCTTTTATAGCGAGAGAATTTGGGTTGAGGCAAGAGAGGTTCATGGATAAATGTGTAACAAATATTGCATCAATAAGTTTCCATTCATATAGGACTTGATGTTGTACCTCTTTACCCTTGACCAAGATAGTAGTAATATCATGGAAAACAGAATCAATAGCCATTTGAATGCTCGCTCACACAAAATTCAACCTAATTCTCTTACTAGTGAGGGGAATGTCAATGTTTCTATCTATTTTAAGGATGTCGGCTTCCATCCAACATCAAAAAGGGAGGTTACAAAATTTTACTTAATTGAAAGCTTTAATAAATCTTCTGTAACTTGTTTGAAATTTGGAGACCACTTCTTAAAAATAAAAGGGGTTGTCACCAATACACAGAGGTTCACCATTAAGAACCACCTCAAGATTACTCGAAGAGATATATCTCTGAAATAATAAATTGAAATCTACATGCATTATATATATAAATATAAACGCCTATATTTATGACATCTTGTGAAAATAATCCACTATATGTTTGCGAGTATAAATATTAACCCTTATCCCGCAATCATAAAACGGTTACAAGGTTTCTCCAAATACAATGTACATATGCAGGATTGTTGGGAGCAGTTGCTACAGAGAGTTATTGGTGATGTGAGGTATGCCTTTGGAGGGTATTTAGGACACTGTGTTACTCCGTAGGGTATTTCATTGTTTTGCATCATACGTCGTTACTCTGCACGGTGTTTCGTTACTTCGCAATGTATATTGTTACTCCGCAAGGTTCACCACATGCGAGAAGCTAGAGGTGACCTACAATGGTCGGCATTGACCTGTAGGCGGTGGTCAATAGTGNCGCAGGATTGTAGGGAGCAGTTGCTACAGAGAGTTATTGGAGATGTGAGGTACGCCTTTGGAGGGTATTTAGGACACTATGTTACTCCGTAGGGTATTTCATTGCTTTGCAATATACGTCGTTACTCTGCACGGTGTTTCATTACTTCGCAATGTATATTGTTACTCCGCAAGTTCACCACATGCGAGAAGCTAGAGGTGACCTACAATGGTCGGCATTGACCTGTAGGCGGTGGTCAATAGTGGTCAGTAACATTGTTGGGTCTTCGGTTTATAATAACCCTAGAAATTGACTCATTCTTCTCTTTTAGTTCAGATCTTGATCCACTTTCATGAAGGGGGGAATAGCACTATTTTTAGATTTTTGGAGTGGCATTCTCTGTAAATAATGCATGAATCTGGATCACTCCATCAAACGGCTAGAGGGATTCTCTAGATCGGATGGTATTTTGTGGGCATTGAAGTGCCTTAATGATATTTGAATTAAGTGATCAAGGGCTCGTTGAATCCGTCTCAGTAGGATACTCGATTTGACTATAAATTTATCAGATTTAGAATCCATTTAACCCTTTAACCACCCAAAACACTCAAAAGTTGTTTAATAGCTTGATCTGGGCTTTATTTGTTGGATGAATTTTGGTGTCATTGGATCCATCTCATCGAACCGATCAGTTTGACTATACATCTGTTAAAAATGGAATTCTGGATAATTTTTAATTTGAGCTTAAAAATTTTTTCTTAAAATATGTCCCAAGATTCATGTCAAATAATAAAACTTTGTTGATGACATATCAATTTTATATTTATTTTTCAACATTTTTTGTGTCCAAATTTATCAATATTTTTGTTCACTGATAATTTGTAAAATAAAATTTCATGAAAGTCATGTTTCTACGTAACTTTAAGAGGTGTTTGGTAAAATAATTAAAATAACAGAGCAAATTAAAGCACTTAAACACGGAAATATAAATTTATCTTAATTTCATCTGATACTAATTACAACTTCTAAGAATCGTTTTCAAGCGCTTGTCGTTACTAAACTGTTTTACTAATGAAATTATTATGAAATTTGTACTAATTAAGATCGTGCAGATGGGGCCATTTTGCATTAGGTAATTTAGCTTCTCGGATCTTCTTAAGATAAATTATATTCTATCAAGAAGGTTATGTTTTATTTATTAATTAATATTATTTTTATTTATTTTTCAATTGGCCGGCAGCTAAATTAGCTTCGTGCAGGTGTTCGTCAAAATTATGTATTTTCAAGTCAGTCGTATGCCAACCTAATAATACTCAAATTCGAGTTGAATTTTGAGATTATTCGATTTAACCAAGTTCCCCTCACCGAAAAATATATTACGTTCAGAGCACAAATTTAGAATTACATTCGAACACCTTAAAAAAATATAATGTTGAACTCATTGTATATGTTATACACGTTGTAANATTTATTTTTCAATTGGCCGGCAGCTAAATTAGTTTCGTGCAGGTGTTCGTCAAAATTATGTATTTTCAAGTCAGTGTTATGCCAAGCTAATAATACTCAAACTCGAGTTGAATTTTGAGATTATTCGATTTAACCAAGTTCCCCTCATCGAAAAAAATATTATGTTTAGAGCTCAGATTTAGAATTACATTCGAACACCTTAAAAAAATATAATGTTGAACTCATTGTATATGTTATACACGTTGCAATCGTTGTAATTCTACATCCAGACTTCATACATAATATTCTCTTCTCCTCATCACTTACATACAATATTTTATGCATCATGATAGCTTAATGTTGAGTATGTAGTACATGAAACACAGCTAATTTCTAACTTAATATCATAAGGGCTCTATCCAAAAAGAAATTGCACCAGACATTTCAACATACTATTCCTCATTCCCTTGCAAAATATATGGCAAATAATGCATTATATCCTTAAAACATATTTGTGAGCATATTGAAGGTGGAGGATATATTCCTTGAAACACTACAAATGCTCGGTGATGCGGCGACGAGTTTTAGAGACGTCCAAAAGGAATTTCAAGCTACCAAAAAAGAACTTCAATTCGTTGATAAGTGGTAGTCTAGTCATAGGGACCTCGGTGAATATAAAAGCAAAAGGACTACTTTTTAAAAAGCAAATATATATATGATCATCTTTGATAAGCAGAAGTACATTTGAAACATTACTTTGCTTGAAAAGAAAAAAATCAAATTAATAGTAGAATAATGTCATGTTAAAAAAAACACGCATTTTTATGATTGTATGGGTAAAATTCGAAAGCAAGGTCTTGGTAATAACCATATGAGATAAAATTTATTCTATATGAACTTATAGAAAGAGCATAAAGTTTCCATGAAATTCCAAACCATTGCTTGGTTGTAGGAGAAATATTTACGTATGGAGAACTCACCTAGCTTTATGTGTGTCATCCCATCCCAATAACTTTTAAATAACATATGCGAAGGTTATTGGGGGGGTTATTGCGGAGTTATTTCGGCGTTATTTGGAGTCAATACCATAATACAAGAGAAAATATAAAAGTGTAACCGCATAGGGTATTGACTCCAAATAACGTCGAAATAACTCTGCAGTAACCCCCAAATAATCTTCGCAGAGGTTATTGAAAACTTATTGGGAGGGGATTACGCACGGAGAGCTGCTTGCGTTCTCCGCACGTAAATATTTCTCAAGTTGTAGACCCTCAAATGTGAACTCAATTCTAAGTTCACCTCTCAAAAAATCTATCTTAATTTATCAATCACACCTCACCTAACGTTCTGATCTAAAAAATGAAAACCATTGAATTATCAAAGGCGATGATCACTTCCATTGTTTGTGTGTGTGTGTGTGTGTATATATACTTTCTCTGATGCGGGAGTGTCCATTGAAGTCATGCGATCTCCAGTCCGGTGGCTCCAGATCACAAAAATCTCACGAACCTACAGCTTCCAAAATTACTCAGTCAGCTGCACTGGTCCGGTTTTCATTTTCAACACATTTTCTCGTTTTTTTTATATCTTTTCCATTTGATTATTTCTAATTAGCTGTTTTCTATTTTGAGGCTATTTATAAGTTTTGTTTTCTGTTTTGGAAAACTTTTGATTTTGTTAAAGCATTTTAGAGATTGTTATCTCTTATTTCAACCTATAGAATATTGTATCATATTTCTTGTACAAGTCACTTGTGGCTATAACTTGTTCAAAAATAGGTGGTAAACCTCTTCGACATCTCTACCACCATTTCATCCGCTCCCTCGTTGTTTGAGCTGAGATAGATACCCATCGATGCCAATCTGTTGTCCAGCAGCAAGTTTTGCCTTGCAACCCTTTCAGATATCATTACCCTCACATTTTATTATTCCCTCACTATTCCATAACCCCCCTGATAAACCCGTCTTATTTAATACTTTCTAAGAGCCCTAAAAGATATTAACTCTCTCTCTCTCTCTCTCTCTCTCATCCTAATCATAAATAAATTTGGGAGTAATAGTCACATTATCATTTTGAAAGATTTACATACATACCACTCAAGTTCCTTTATATTCACATGTTGAATATCAAAACTTAAATTCTTATATATGTCACTTTACCTTTGCAAGGAAGAGTATATTTTACATTTTCAAGGTTAAAATATTGATATTTTTTATATGATATGAAAGATTCAGCTGTATAAATGTAAAAAATAAGATTTAAGTGTTGGATATATAAAAAATTGGGTGGCATGTATGAAAATTAATATTTTTCACTGAAAGATTTAACCGTAATTATCAGTACTGTAGGGGTTAGTTTGCCTAATATCTCTGCCAATCACCAATGTTGCTGCATAATCGTGCCAACTTTATTAATAAAAAGAANTAAGTCCTAAACGACACCCTCTCATTTTGATGGGGGCTCTTGTCAGATTTAACGACTCTCAAAACAAAATNGCAGTCTTATGCCAAGCTAATAATACTCAAATTCGAGTTGAATTTTGAGATTATTCGATTTAACCAAGTTCTCCTCGTCGAAAAAAATATTACGTTTAGAGCTCAGATTTAGAATTACATTCGAACACCTTAAAAAAATATAAAGTTGAACTCATAGTATATGTTATACACGTTGTAATCGTTGAAGTTCTGCACCCAGACTTCATACGTAATAATCTCTTCTCCTCATCACTTACATACAATATTTTATGCATCATGATAGCCTAATGTTGAGTAAGTAGTACATGAAACACAGCTAATTTCTAACCTAATATCATAAGGGCTCTATCCAAAAAGAAATTGCACCAAAGACATTTCAACATACTATTCCTCATTCCCTTGCAAAATATATGGCAAATAATGTATTATATCCTTAAAACATATTTGTGAGCATATTGAATGTGGCGTATATATTCCTTGAAACACTACAAATGCTCGGTGATGCGGCGACGAGTTTTAGAGACGTCCAAAAGGAATTTCAAGCTACCAAAAAAGAACTTCAATTCGTTGATAAGTGGTAGTCTAGTCATAGGGACCTCGGTGAATATAAAAGCAAAAGGACTACTTTTTAAAAAGCAAAAATATATATTATCATCTTTGATAAGCATAAGTACATTTGAAACATTAGTAGAATAATGTCATGTAAAAAAAAAAAAACACGCATTTTTATGAATTGTATGGGTAAAATTCAAAAGCAAGGTCTTGGTAATAACCATATGGGAAATAATTATGCATAATATTTATTCTATATGAACTTATAGAAAGAGCATAAAGTTCCCACGTAATTCCAAACCATCGTTTGGTTGTAGGAGAAATATTTACCTATGGAGAGCACGCCTAGCTTTCTGTGTGTCATCCCATCCAAATAACTTTTAAATAACCTCCGCGAAGGTTATTGGGGGGTTATTGCGGAGTTATTTCGGCGTTATTTGGAGTCAATACGATAATATGAGAGAAAATATGAAAGTGTAACCGCATAGGGCATTGACTCCAAATAACGTCGAAATAACTCCATAGTAACCCCCCAATAATCTTTGCAGAGGTTATTGAAAACTTATTGAGAGGGGATTACGCACGGAGAGGTGCGTGTGTTCTCCGCACGTAAATATTTCTCAAGTTGTAGACCCTCAAATGTGAACTCACTTCTAAGTTCACCTCTCAAAAAATCTATCTTAATTTATCAATCACACCTCACCTAACGTTCTGATCTAAAAAATGAAAACCATTGAATTATCAAAGGCGATGATCACTTCCATTGTTTGTGTGTGTGTGTGTGTGTATATATACTTTCTCTGATGCGGGAGTGTCCATTGAAGTCATGCGATCTCCAGTCCGGTGGCTCCAGATCACAAAAATCTCACGAACCTACAGCTTCCAAAATTACTCAGTCAGCTGCACTGGTCCGGTTTTCATTTTCAACACATTTTCTCGTTTTTTTTATATCTTTTCCATTTGATTATTTCTAATTAGCTGTTTTCTATTTTGAGGCTATTTATAAGTTTTGTTTTCTGTTTTGGAAAACTTTTGATTTTGTTAAAGCATTTTAGAGATTGTTATCTCTTATTTCAACCTATAGAATATTGTATCATATTTCTTGTACAAGTCACTTGTGGCTATAACTTGTTCAAAAATAGGTGGTAAACCTCTTCGACATCTCTACCACCATTTCATCCGCTCCCTCGTTGTTTGAGCTGAGATAGATACCCATCGATGCCAATCTGTTGTCCAGCAGCAAGTTTTGCCTTGCAACCCTTTCAGATATCATTACCCTCACATTTTATTATTCCCTCACTATTCCATAACCCCCCTGATAAACCCGTCTTATTTAATACTTTCTAAGAGCCCTAAAAGATATTAACTCTCTCTCTCTCTCTCTCTCTCTCATCCTAATCATAAATAAATTTGGGAGTAATAGTCACATTATCATTTTGAAAGATTTACATACATACCACTCAAGTTCCTTTATATTCACATGTTGAATATCAAAACTTAAATTCTTATATATGTCACTTTACCTTTGCAAGGAAGAGTATATTTTACATTTTCAAGGTTAAAATATTGATATTTTTTATATGATATGAAAGATTCAGCTGTATAAATGTAAAAAATAAGATTTAAGTGTTGGATATATAAAAAATTGGGTGGCATGTATGAAAATTAATATTTTTCACTGAAAGATTTAACCGTAATTATCAGTACTGTAGGGGTTAGTTTGCCTAATATCTCTGCCAATCACCAATGTTGCTGCATAATCGTGCCAACTTTATTAATAAAAAGAAAATACCCCTGCATAGGCTCCTGATACATAATTAAGGGTAACATCTTATTACAATACATAATATTAAAAACTTAAATGATTGATTTATTTTTCATCTAAAAATTATGAAAATTTTTACAGTAATTTTGAATATATTTATATGAAGGGTAACTAAAAACTATTATAAACATGATAATTTCTTTAAGAGTACGTAAATGACGATTTAAATACCACCATCATCAAAAAAATGTGTTGGGCCACAAAAATACAAAGGGTTGTGCTTGAATGTGTCAATGTTGGTTGGAAATAAATGGTAGCAAGTACGGCTCATATAGTATTTATAAAGCCTGTGGGCAGAGAATAGAAGAAGCAAAAAAGGGAAAATGGGCTAATAATAAGAGAAAGCAAGGAGAAAACTGGAGGAAAGAGAACAAACAGAGGATATAGCTTAGAGAACCTGAGCAAAGGGTGCATACTTCAAGCTTCAGGGAAGACGCTCATTCATATTCACAAGGTAGATGATTCTCCATAGAATGTTCTAAAAGGTCCCCAAAATAACTCCTCCCATCAAAACCTAATATAAATACATTTATTATTCCTTCATGGCCTCTGAAGTAATAACGAAGGTCAAAATACAAGGCACAATCCATGAGTCGTAGCATTAACCAAGGCTTGATCTTTTAATGGATTTCTCTAAAACATGAACNGATTCGGGAGTGTCCATTGAAGTCATGCGATCTCCAGTCCGGTGGCTCCAAATCACAAAATTCTCACGAACCTACAGTTTCCAAAATTTCTCAGTCAGCTGCACTGGTCCGGTTTTCAATTTCAACAAAAATTTTCTTGTTTTTTTTATATCTTTTCCATTTGATTATTTCTAATTGGCTGTTTTCTATTTTGAGGCTATTTATAAGTTTTGTTTTCTGCTTTGGAAAACCTTTGATTTTGTTAAAGCATTTTAGAGATTGGTATCTATTATTTCCACCTATAGAATATTGTATCATATTCCTTGTAGAAGTGATGTGGCTATAACTTGTTCAAAGATAGGTGGTAAACCTCCTAGACATCTCTACCACCATTTCATCCTCCCCCTCGTTGTTCTAGCTGAGATAGATACCCATCGACACCAATCTGCTGTCCAGCAGCAAGTTTTGCCTTGCAAGTTGCAACTCTTTCAAATATCATTACCCTCACATTTTGTCATTCCCTCACTATTCCACAACCCACCTTGATAAGCCTGTCTTATTTAATTCTTTCTCTGAGCCCTAAAATATATTACTCTCTCTCTCTCTCTCATCCTAATCATAAATGAATTTGGGAGTAATGGTCACATTATCATTTTGAAAGATTTACATACATACCACTCAAGTTCCTTTATATTCACATGTTGAATATCAANCCAGTCCGGTGGCTCCAAATCACAAAATTCTCGCGAACCTACAGTTTCCAAAATTTCTCAGTCAGCTACACTGGTCCGGTTTTCAATTTCAACACAAATTTTCTTGTTTTTTTATATCTTTTCCATTTGATTATTTCTAATTGGCTGTTTTCTATTTTGAGGCTATTTATAAGTTTTGTTTTCTGTTTTGGAAAATCTTTGATTTTGTTAAAGCATTTTAGAGATTGGCATCTCTTATTTCCACCTATAGAATATTGTATCATATTCCTTATACAGCTGATGTGGATATAACTTGTTCAAAAATAAGTGATAAACCTCCTCGACATCTCTACCACCATATAATCATCCCCCTCATTGTTTTAGCTTAGATAGATACCCATCGACGCCAATCTGCTGTCCAGCAGCAAGTTTTGCCTTGCAACCCTTTCAAATATCATTACCCTCACATTTTATTGTTCCCTCACTATTCCATAACCCCCCTGATAAACCCATCTTATTTAATACTTTCTAAGAGCCCTAAAAGATATTACTCTCTCTCTCTCTCTCTCTCTCTCTCATCCTAATCATAAATAAATTTGGGAGTAATAGTCACATTATCATTTTGAAAGATTTACATACATACAACTCAAGTTCCTTTATATTCACATGTTGAATATCAAAACTTTAATTCTTATATATGTCAACTTGCCTTTGCAAAGAAGAGTATATTTTACATCTCAAAGGTTAAAATATTGATATTTTTTATATGATATGAAAGATTCAGCTGTATAAATGTAAAAAATAAGATTTAAGTGTTGGATATATAAATACAAAAAAATTGGGTGGCATGTATGAAAATTAATATTTTTCACTGAAATATTTAACCGTAATTATCAGTACTGTAGGGGTTAGTTTGCCTAATATCTCTGCCAATCACCACAGTTGCTGCATAATCGTGCCAACTTTATTAATAAAAAGAAAATACCCCTGCATAGGCTCCTGATACATAATTANTTGGGTGGCATGTATGAAAATTAATATTTTTCACTGAAAGATTTCACCGTAATTATCAGTACTGTAGGGGTTAGTTTGCCTAATATTTCTGCCAATCACCAATGTTGCTGCATAATCGTGCCAACTTTATTAATTAAAAGAAAATACCCCTGCATAGGCTCCTGATACATAATTAAGGGTAACATCTTATTACAATACATAATATTAAAAACTTAAATGATTGATTTATTTTTCATCTAAAAATTATGAAAATTTTTACAGTAATTTTGAATATATTTATATGAAGGGCAACTAAAAACTATTATAAACATGATAATTTCTTTAAGAATACATAAATGACGATTTAAATACCACTATCATCAAAAAATGTGTTGGGCCACAAAAATACAAAGGGTTGTGCTTGAATGTGTCAATGTTGGTTGGAAATAAATGGTGGCAATTACGGCTCATATAGTATTTATGAAGCCTGTGGGCAGAGAATAGAAGAAGCAAAAAAGGGAAAATGGGCTAATAATAAGAGAGAGCAAGGAGAAAACTGGAGGAAAGAGAACAAACAGAGGATATAGCTTAGAGAACCTGAGCAAAAAGGGTGCANTTTGGTTGGAAATAAATGGTGGCAATTACGGCTCATATAGTATTTATAAAGCCTGTGGGCAGAGAATAGAAGAAGAAAAAAAGGGAAAATGGGCTAAATAATAAGAGAAAGCAAGGAGAAAACTGGAGGAAAGAGAACAAACAGAGGATATAGCTTAGAGAACCTGAGCAAAGGGTGCATACTTCAAGCTTCAGGGAAGACGCTCATTCATATTTACAAGGTAGATGATTCTCCATGGAATGTTCTAAAAGGTCCCCAAAATAACTCCTCCCATCAAAACCTAATATAAATACATTTACTATTTCTTCATGGCCTCTGAAGTAATAACTAAGGCCAAAAAACAAGGCACAATCCATGAGTCGTAGCATTAACCAAGGCTTGATCTTTTAATGGAGTTCTCTAAAACATGAACATCACTCAAGGTGGAGCACTTCGATAATGAGAAACAATTTCTAATGCCAACCAGTTTGAATTGTCAAATTCTCCATTGTAAATGATTCATTGTCAATAGATTCCCAAGTCATGATCTCAAAATGCCAACATTAAACCTGTTAAGGAGAACATTTTGGCATAATATTTATACTAATGCCACTTTCTTGAAGCTTGATAGTACGAATCCTAAACATTTTTTCATGTTGACACCATATTTCTCTGCTGGTCTCTCAGGCGTGTCAAGACTTCATCAAACTCTGTCCACCCGACCTCAGAACTGTTGGATCTCTTGAAATGTTTCTGTTAATTATAAGACATCCATCCACTCAACATCTTGCATCTATTCAGTTGTGCTTCAACCTAATCAAACTCTTTCAGCCAATAAAATTCTCAAAGCTCGGACATCATCGCCACAATATAACAATGAACTCAAAGCCAAAAAAGACGAGCTTGGCCAGTGAAGATGAAGTACAAGAGACCAACATGATGTCATGACCCCATAATAGCAAACAACACCATCAATGACCATAACACTTGACCCAGAGCTCAAGTACAAAATAGATTGAACAGTCCATTTCATTGTTGAATCTTTCAAGTTATAGGCATCCAAAAAGAAGGGATAACTGATAATTGGATTAACTACCCTCATTCTTGGATGGCATGTCAAACCATAAAAATTTAGAGTCACTAAGAACACTGCCATATGAATGACCACTTTCTTCATTGCAAAACAAACTTCATAAAAAACTATAACTCAAAATCTTTAAGTCCTAAACGACACCCTCTCATTTTGATGGGGGCTCTTGTCAGATTTAACGACTCTCAAAACAAAACTTATACATCATTCATAGCCCAACATATGCATTATTGATAGCCCAACACCCTTTACTGTTCACAACTAGAAACCAAGGGCTTTACCGTTTTGAAGTAATATCATCACCCAAGTAAAATCTCCAGCTCACAACGTATCTGCCACGCAGGCAATTGTCATCGTTGCACAGATATTGACATTTCATCCTCATCAATAACAACTAAGACTCTTCAAACACTTTACACCCCTCAAACAGTGAATAAATAAAAAAGAAAGTCAGGGCACTGAGGAAAACAAAAAACAAAACGAGAGAACAAGAGAGGGGAGTCTGGAGAGCACAAGTAGTCATCAAGCAAAAAAGTCCTCTCAAGAAGTGTGCAATTTTAGATCTCCCATGTAAACCAACTTTGCTTGATGGTTTAGCATTTTCTATTTTCTCCCAAATCACATACATTTTGTATGTAAATGCTCAATGAATGGGGAAAAATATCACCCAACTACAACGGACATAGGATCTACTTGTCGGAGTACCATAGATCCCATGTCAAATAATGCTATCTTCTTCTCTTCACTTTTCTATTGGCATATGTATCAGTACATTGAACTTTAAAGGCTTTTGTTTAAGTAGATCTAAAACTTAATACATGAAAAGAAATTTTAGCAACGGTAGATTTAGTGGTAGAGTTGTAAAAATGAGTGAATGTTTGAGAAATTTCGGGTCTATTGTTCAAAGTGCTGGTAATACACATGGGGATTTTATTATTAGAATTCTAGTTGGTTGGTTGAAGTAAATAAATGCATCAGGCCTATTGTTTGATCGAAAAATATTGCTTGAATCGAAAGGAAAATTTTATAAGATGGTGGTAAGATCTACAATGCTATATGGCACAGAATGTTGGCCTTTAAAAGAGAAGCATAAAAAAAAGTGTTGCTAAGATGAGAATGCTTAGACGGATGAGTGGCTTGACATGATAGGATTGGTGTAGCTCCGGTGGCGGACAAGATTAGAGAGAGTCGTCTTAGATGATTGGGTCACATTAATCATTAACCACCTGATAATCATGTTACGAGGATGGTTGTTTTAAATTTAACTTATGCTAAGAAAGGCAGAGGTAGGCCTAAAAAGACTTAGGCATATTGTATAAAAAAATTATCTTAATCTATTAGAAATAAATGTATCACTCACAAGCAGACTTACCTAAATCGCAAGCGACTTCTTATTCTTTTCCCAAACCCACATATCACGATAAGAAATCGCTCTTGGCTGCATTTGTTTGGTCTCTTAATACAGTTTTTTTCCTTAGTTACACCAATAACATTCGGCAATGTCCATTATATATATATAATCAGAATCGACAACCCAAATTGAAACTCCCATTCATCACTTTTTCAAGAATAACGTTAAAAAAAAATGGGAGACAAACTGTACTTATATGAACTGATCAACATGCCCAAGAAAAATTGCATCTAATTATCTGCCCACATTAATTGACCACCTAAGCAAAATTAAACTAGTTTATTTGTGTGAATTTTTTTGAGGGGCATAACAATACTCCTATGATTACTTTAGAGGAAAATAGAAGCCTCGTAAACTCGGTTGATTGAACCTAGCGAACCCATTAGCACAGAAGTTGCAAGGCAAATATAACAGTGGAGAAAAAGAATAAAGTATGTTATTATATTAGCCAAAAATCCTAGATGAAGAACAAAAACTACGGAGCATAGGACAGATATTTACATATTATATGGTTTTACCTTTTGAGGAACCTACATTTATTATTCCCAATTAAAGAGAAATTGACCAGGAACAGAATTTGTCTCCCCTTTCAGCCTTGAAACACCCTCTTAACAAATCCCTTCATCGAGCTGCCCACACTGGCCCCAATTGCCTCGGCTAAATAAGCAACCTGAAGACAAGTTCGTTTGGTCAGCTTCCACATTTTATTTAAGAGAATAGGATTAAAAAACTAGGATTGTAATACCTCCAGAACACTTTTCTGAAGTTCAAAAGCATCCTTCACTCGGTGCTCCAAGAAATTCCAGGTATTTCGAAATTCTATGAAGGAAAAATTATACATTCAAAAATGACTGTCTCGCCTGCCTTCACAATAATGTCTACTTTCACTGAAGGATTTGTCTATTGCCTATGTATCAATATATCTATATGGTACAGAATTATTTAAATTTAAAGATTTCTTAATGCAAATAAAACTATAAAATANAAAAAATGACTGTCTCGCCTGCCTTCACAATAATGTCTACTTTCACTGAAGGATTTGTCCATTGCCTATATATCAATATATCTATATGGTACAGAATTATTTCAATTTAAAGATTTCTTAATGCAAATAAAACTATAAAATAAATGCATAGCACAAAAAATATCAGGATTCAGAGATCAGAGACTATTAAATACACAAAAATCAAATTTCTTTGATTACATAGAACACAAAGGACAATGCAATAATAAACTAAATATAAAAAAATCAAGAACAAATTTGTATACTATAAAACAAACAATTAAATGAGCATTGTCCATTGATTTAACACATAAGTTGTATTAAAGTTGAACAAAATAAAAAACTCTAGCAAGCCAAATAACATGAGACTTAAAAGTAATGATATAAAAGAGAAAAAAAACTTATTTAAAAAAAGAAAAGAATCCAAGCCTCACATTGGTACCAGCATTGCATCAAATTTGAGTGATTATTATTTTTTGCTCCATCTTAAGATTTTATTTTCTTTTAAAGTGAGGTAAGATAACTCTTCCATAAAATTAAAATTTTCAAAATCTTAAATAGGATGCTTGCACTCTTCCCGTAAATTTTGAAGTACAAAAAATTGGAAAAACTAATATTTTAAGTCGAAGTAGTTTTATAAATCATTCTTTTTTGCAAGTTTGTCTCAACATTCATTTTAAAAATAGTATATAGATATATAAATATGTAAAAGCTATAAAAATATTATATTTCATTATTTGGCTTTTTCCACTAATTTTGCTTTTGATTCGTCACATTAATTTATAAAATAAGTGGTGTTATAAATTCACATAAAAATTTTAATATAAAATAAATTATTTAAANATCACATTAATTTATAAAATAAGTGGTGTTATAAATTCACATAAAAATTTTAATATAAAATAAATTATTTAAAATATTACAAAATAGTAGTATTAAATGCAAATCTAAGAGAACTTTAGTCATATTTTTTAAATAAAAATCAAACAAAAGAATAAAAAATAATTTAAAATGATCACAGTAAATTCCAATCACTTTTCTAAGAAATAACTCGAATAAATTAAATTATTTTAATGAGTCTTAAGTGGCTGCCACTCTTGGGCTTCTAAGATTATATTCTTTCCTCAACAAAAGAAAAATACCTCATCCAATTAATTTTAAANCAGTGGCTGCCACTCTTGGGCTTCTAAGATTATATTCTTTCCTCAACAAGAGAAAAATACCTCATCCAATTAATTTTAAATGAAATGCTTTCCCTCTTTCTAACTTTATCACAAAAAAAGGAGATAACTTGTTTTCATTACCCATCCAATTTTTCATTTTCTCTCCGTAATCCTTCGCAGTAAAGTACATAATATTTTATAGAGATTAGGTGCGAGTATAATTTAAAAATGAGGAACATTTTTTTCTTTATATAAAGAATATAATTTATAATATGGGTTCTATTATAACATNAAGTCTTCAGTGGCGGCCACTCTTGGGCTTCTAAGATTATATTCTTTCCTCAACAAAAGAAAAATACCTCATCCAATTAATTTTAAATGACATGCTTTCCCTCTTTCTAACTTTATCACAAAAAAAGGAGAGAACTTGTTTTCATGACCCATCCAATTTTTCATTTTCTCTCCGTAATCCTTCGCATTAAAGTACATAATATTTTATAGAGATTAGGTGCGAGTACAATTTAAAAATGAGGAACATTTTTTTCTTTATATAAAGAATATAATTTATAATATGGGTTCTATTATAACATATTCAGTCTCTTCTTAAGTACTAAAAATAATCAAAAATAAAAAATCTCTACCAAATTTATTAGATAGCTTTTTAATAAATAATTAAACCAAATATTATTTAAATCTAATTTTAATCATTTCATTTTTTTAATTTGGCATAGGACTAAACTCATAAAACAAATTGCGATAGTTGTGGCTTGGAGAGATTAGGAACGACATTCGACTAGAGCAGGCAAGTCAAACAGAGATACTTCNCCCAAACTTATTAGATAGCATTTTAATAAATAATTAAACCAAATATTATTTAAATCTAACTTTAATCATTTCATTTTTTTAATTTGGCATAGGACTAAACTCATAAAACAAACTGCGATAGTTGTGGCTTGGAGAGATTAGGAACGACATTCGACTAGAGCAGGCAAGTCAAACAGAGATACTTCAATTTTAGGCGATTGCGGCTTCGAGCAGTGGAGTAACAGCATTTGGCTGGAGTAGAGAAGTCAGATGGAGGTTATGCGGCATCGGGTGCACGAGGGATGTGTTTCTTGAGCAAGAAGAGCAGGAGAATTTCATGTGTGGAAGAGAGAATAGCTAGCGGTATAAATGACAAAGATGACAGAGGGTTATACCTAATGCATCTTAAGAGATTTAAGTTCGAAAAATATAAAAAGGAACNCCATGCGTGGAAGAGGGAATAGCTAGCGGTATATATGACAAAGATGACAGAGGGTTATACCTAATGCATCTTAAGAGATTTAAGTTCGAAAAATATAAAAAGGAACATCTGGGTGTGAATAGGTAAATACCTATGCTTCCTGTGCTGCGTATGTAAAATCGCCTATTATTTTTTAAAATTATTATAAAACACCTAATCTCCATAAGACTATTTTCTTGTATNTTGGGTGTGAATAGGTAAATACCTATGCTTCCTGTGCTGCATATGTAAAATCGCCTATTATTTTTTAAAATTATTATAAAACACCTAATCTCCATAAGACTATTTTCTTGTATTGCATGAGTCTTTTTTCTTGTAATATACTCCACCTTAATTATGGCAACACAATACAAAGTTAGGCAGCAGATTTATAAGAAATATTGAATATAAAGAGAGCTCCGGACATAGCTCTACATGCTAACTTTAATAATATGCAGTCACGTGTGCTACATCGCGTACATTATTTATGGGTTATTAAAGTAGAACCACAGAGGTTATTTTGGATAGAGTTGTCAAAACGGCTCGTTCGTGAACCGCTCTTGTTCAGCTTGTTCGCTAAGTTAACGAGCCGAACACGAACAAGACGAACAAATATTTGTTCGTTCATGTTCGACTCATTTTAGCNTGCAGCAGATTTATAAGAAATATTGAATATAAAGAGGGCTCCGGACATAGCTCTACATGCGAACTTTAATAATATGCAGTCACGTGTGCTACATCGCGTAGGTTATTAATGGGTTATTAAAGTAGAACCGCAGAAGTTATTTCGGGTAGGGTTGTCAAAACGGCTCGTTGTTCGTGAACCGCTCGTGTTCGGCTCGTTCGCTAAGTTAACGAGCCGAACACGAACAAATATTTGTTCGTTCATGTTCGGCTCGTTTTNTAACAAGAGACTTAAAAGTAATGATATAAAAGAGAAAAAAAAACTTATTTAAAAAAAAATAATCCAAGCCTCACATTGGTACCAGCATTGCATCAAATTTGAGTGATTATTATTTTTTGCTCCATCTTAAGATTTTATTTTCTTTTAAAGTGAGGTAAGATAACTCTTCCATAAAATTAAAATTTTCAAAATCTTAAATAGGATGCTTGCACTCTTCCCGTAAATTTTGAAGTACAAAAAATTGGAAAAACTAATATTTTAAGTCGAAGTAGTTTTATAAATCATTCTTTTTTGCAAGTTTGTCTCAACATTCATTTTAAAAATAGTATATAGATATATAAATATGTAAAAGCTATAAAAATATTATATTTCATTATTTGGCTTTTTCCACTAATTTTGCTTTTGATTCATCACATTAATTTATAAAATAAGTGGTGTTATAAATTCACATAAAAATTTTAATATAAAATAAATTATTTAAAATATTACAAAATAGTAGTATTAAATGCAAATCTAAGAGAACTTTAGTCATATTTTTTAAATAAAAATCAAACAAAAGAATAAAAAATAATTTAAAATGATCACAGTAAATTCCAATCACTTTTCTAAGAAATAACTCGAATAAATTAAATTATTTTAATAAGTCTTCAGTGGCGGCCACTCTTGGGCTTCTAAGATTATATTCTTTCCTCAACAAAAGAAAAATACCTCATCCAATTAATTTTAAATGACATGCTTTCCCTCTTTCTAACTTTATCACAAAAAAAGGAGAGAACTTGTTTTCATGACCCATCCAATTTTTCATTTTCTCTCCGTAATCCTTCGCA
>JXCR01135441.1:23526-73440 GCA_002079205.1 Phalaenopsis hybrid cultivar
TTCTTAATGTGCCATTCTTATTATCATAGAGGCAAGTAATATCCATACAGTTATCACAAAACATCAGATGTACTTCGAGGTAGATCCCTCAAAAGACCATCTTAATTTAAAATTCCTTATCATACTTCTCATCTCTAACACACTCAAGCGCAACAATTATTTCTTAGAAAGAAGCGAGTTATTAATATCCTCAAAGTTGATGGGAAATCTATCATACAATATGGGGTCACAAACATGCTTAAAAGAGAAGAGTAAAGANATATTCAATATAAAAGTAATGTAAAACATAAATTTCAACATGATTACCCTGAATTCTTTAAAAACAAAGAGTTCATTAAAATGCAGTGCAAGTAATGCAGAAAATAAAAATATATTGCAATTAGGGATAATGGAGAAGCCTATAAAGGATAATCTGATTAGGATAAGAAGTTAACAACTTTATATAAACATCAAAAAAAAAAATTCAAAGCACTTCTCATTAATAATACACTAACAAAAAAAGCATATTAGTAAGGCAAACTACTTNCTTAGGTCAAATATGATATAACCAAGTAAAATCTAGAATCCATTATTCTTCGAATGCGTCTCCATCAATCAATAAAAGAGTAATACTTATATAATAGCAGGATAATATGCAATAACACTGGATTCTGCTNCTTTTCATTTTCTCTCCGTAATCCTTCGCAGTAAAGTACATAATATTTTATAGATATTAGGTGCGAGTATAATTTAAAAATGAGGAACATTTTTTTCTTTATATAAAGAATATAATCTATAATATGGGTTCTATTATAATATATTCAGTCTCTTCTCAAGTACTAAAAATAATCAAAAATAAAAAATCTCTCCCAAATTTATTAGATAGCTTTTTAATAAATAATTAAACCAAATATTATTTAAATCTAACTTTAAGCATTTCATTTTTTTAATTTGGCATAGGACTAAACTCAAAACAAACTGCGATAGTTGTGGCTTGGAGAGATTAGGAACGGCATTCGACTAGAGCAGGCAAGTCAAATAGAGATACCTCAATTTTAGGCGATTGCGGCTTCGAGCAGTGGAGTAACAGTATTTGGCTGGAGTAGAGAAGTCAGATGGAGTTTATGCGGCATCGGGTGCACGAGGGATGTGTTTCTTGAGCAAGAAGAGCAGGAGAATTTCGTGCGTGGAAGAGGGAATAGCTAGCGGTATATATGACAAAGAAGATAGGGTTACACCTAATGCATCTTAAGAGATTTAAGTTCGAAAAATATAAAAAGGAACATCTGGGTGTGAAATAGGTAAATACCTATGCTTCCAGTGCTGCGTATGTAAAATCGCCTATTATTTTTTAAAATTATTATAAAACACCTAATCTCCATGAGACTATTTTCTTGTATTGCATGAGACTTTTTTCTTGTAATATACTCCACCTTAATTATGGCAACACAATACAAAGTTAGGCAGCAGATTTATAAGAAATATTGAATATAAAGAGGGCTCCGGACGTAGCTCTACATGCGAACTCTAATAATATGCAGTCACGTGTGCTACATCACGTAAGTTATTTCGGGGTTATTGAAGTAGAACCGCAGAGGTTATTTCGGGTAGGACTGTCAAACGGCTCGTTGTTCATGAACAGCTCGTATTCGGCTCGTTAAGAAGCTCGTATTCGGCTCGTTAAGAAGCTCGTGTTCGGCTCGTTTGCTAAGTTAACGAGCCGAACAAGAACAAATATTTGTTCGTTCGTGTTCGGCTCGTTTTGGCTTGAAATACTACTAATTATATATATATATATATATANAATAAAAATTATTAAATTAGATTCAAATGATGTTTTAAATTTTGCCCCAATTCTTAACATTTGATTAGGGTTGTCAAAACGACTTTTTGTTTGTGAACGGCTCGTGTTCGGCTAGCTAAGCAAACGAGTCGAACACTAACACATTTTTTGAGCCCGAAATATAAACGAGCCGAACACGAGCTGAGCCTGGGCTTGCTCGTGTATGGCTCTTTTACACCCAGGATTTCGGGGTTATTTTGGAGTTATTGAAGAGAAACTCGTATATTCACTTTAATAACCCCGAAATAACATTCGCGGTTCCATTTCAGTAACCTTGAAATAACACCGCAGAGGTTATTTCGGCGGGGTTATTTATAGGTTATTGAAGAGAAACTCATATATTACATTTCAATAACCCTGAAATAACACCGCCGAGATTATTCTGAGATTATTTCTAGGTTATTGCGGGGGTTATTGAAGTTCGCAGTTTATTTTTTTATGTGGGTCTGATATTGCACAAATGATGAGAGTCCACACGTAGAGCTATATCCGGAGTCCATATAGAAAATGTTTCCAGATGAGAGAACGAGAGGATGGTAGAGAGACCAAAAAAAAGTTTAAAATCCACCTTTTAGAATTTCAATTCATTCAACAATAATCCAAATACAAGCATCCCAAGTGCAGAAAAAAAATACAAAGGTCAAATAACTTTGAATCAAATCAATTCCTATTCAAAATCTAGCCTTGACAAACAATTCAAAATTAAGCCTGAAATGATTAAAAGGATAAACCATCCTAATTTAATATAAATCTAGAAATACTGATTACATGAAATAAAACTAAAATAAATCCTTACTAATCTATAACATATTTTCTTATGTAAAATCAATTCTCCTATATTACAAAAAGCTCGACAAAAAAAGTTAAATGTTCCTAAAGAGTGTTGAAACTCTACTCGCAGAGAAAACTTCAAAGGAGCTTTGGAGGCTCAAAAGGCCTTTATATGATAACAGATTTCTCATACAGAAATTAGGATCAGCATCCAAGTTAAAAAAGCAAAATACAAAAGCTACATATACAAGCTTTTTAAAAATATAGAAAAGGTTTGAAATTATAGTAGAAATTCTTTGCAAGTAATACAAAAAAGTATTCAATATAAAAGTAATGTAAAAAATATAAATTTCAACTTGATTACCCTGAACTCTTTAAAAACAAAGAGTCATTAAAATGTAGTGCAAGTAATGCACAAAATAAAAATATATTGCAATTAGGGATAATGGAGAAGCCTATAAAGGATAATCTCATTAGGATAAGAAGTTAACAACTTAATATAAACATCAAAAAAAAATTCAAAGCACTTCTCATTAATAATACACTAACAAAAAAAGCATATTAGTAAGGCAAACTACTTCTTTAGAATATAATAGACCAAACTAAGTGATTATTGGATAATATAATCCATCTACCTTTAGCATTAAAAGCATTTTTGTACCCAGAATTTCATGTAGGAAGCTATTAATATAAAATTCATAATATGTAGTTTTAATTCACTATTTTTCAAAAGATTATTATTTATTATTTAATACGTTTGATAACATAAAATCAAATACAGAATCAATAAAAAAAATAAAGAATATTAATAGATAACTCCTAGCAAGCGTGATAGGTCATATTTAGTTTCATGCATAAGTTTTGAGTCCAATTCAAGTTCATAAGAAGATTCAAGTAACACCCAAATGTAGAAAAAAGTGCATGTTTAGATCCACTCTTATATTTAAGTTTAGATTCTAGTATGTTTAACTATAACTCATTTGGTAACAAAGACTACTCTTCTGGATAGTAAATGGAAATGAGACTGTACTTCTTTATATCTTCAATATGACCAATCTATTTTGCATGGGGATTTAATTAGATATTTAAGCAGGAAGAGGAAAGACCTCTAGTGCCACTAGAGCATGTGTCGATTTGACTATATTGGTATAATCATCAATGTCACTTAACAACAATATTATAAAGTGAACTACAGTAGGTTCAAGGTTTACCCTTTGCTGATAATATGAAAGAAACTAATCAACAAAGCTTCAGTATATTAATCATCATAAAGGGGGTTATAAGTATTTATATTATTACAATGATGCATATTGTACTGGTTAATGATAACTATCTTAGAGGTTTTTCCTGCTGTCTTTGTTAGTCCCATCATAGAGACTCAGTTTGATGATTNTAATGTCACTTAACAACAATATTATAAAGTGAACTACAGTAGGTTCAAGGTTACCCTTTGCTGATAATATGAAAGAAACTAATCAACAAAGCTTCAGTATATTAATCATCATAAAGGCGGTTATAAGTATTTATATTATTACAATGATGCATATTGTACTGGTTAATGACAACTATCTTAGAGGTTTTTCCTGCTGTCTTTGTTAGTCCCATCATAGAGACTCAGTTTGATGATTAAGAATTTGGAAAATTGTCTAACTTTTATGTGAAAGCATCAACTAAAATTGAATATGATGAACTACAGATCAAGCACGCATGAAAAACACCAAAATTTACTTGGTTCAATAAAAATTTGCTACACACAAGAAATGAGAGGAAATCCAATTCACTAAATGTAAGCATAAATAATAAAAAAATAATAACATACACTGGCCATCCATTCCAACAAACATAAGCGCACTACTTTCATCGACAAAAGCAAAATTTCAAGTCTCTAAAGACAATTAAGAAAAAAATAACGCAAGAGAGACGCTAAACAATAAAGACTAAGTATAAGAAAAATATGCACTTTGAAAGTTATTCAAAAGCCTCCTTTATAACCCTCTATATATGCTCAAAATTTCTAAAGCAATGGCACTATTGAGATGATACTCAAAGGTCATCAAAACATGCCTTTACTAATTTTCTCCTATCTATCACTCTTGCTCTTCCACTATAATTAATTATATATTTCATAACTATCACTACCTCGCTTACCCCCTCTCAGGCCAATGCCGCGCCCCAATTTTGCACACCTTGAACATGCAAATCAATAGGCACAAAGTTTCTATTTATAGATTTATAAAGAGATGAATTTAAATCTAGTTCAAATTTTGACCTAATGTTTTTAAAAGATAAAATTATCCTAGTAATTTTTTANAGGCCAATGCCGCGCCCCAATTTTGCACACCTTGAACATGCAAATCAATAGGCACAAAGTTTCTATTTATAGATTTATAAAGAGGTGAATTTAAATCTAGTTCAAATTTTGACCTAATGTTTTTAAAAGATAAAATTATCCTAGTAATTTTTTAATCAGCTTTTATCATAAAAAATATAATTTATTATCATTCTATTAATCCTCTTATTTTACATTTTAGCTTATGCTACCAAATTATTGAGTCCGCAAAACCTTGCAAATCTCCCCCTTTGATTCAATAATGTGGCAATAACCTAGATCTTCGATNAACAAAACCTTGCAAATCTCCCCCTTTGATTCAATAATGTGGCAATAACCTAGAACTTCGATGCAGCTCTTCTCTATGCCAAGCATTCTATGCTCATAAAGCCTCGAAGCAACTCAATAAACCAAAAATATTCCAGACTTCGCACCCGCAGGATTCCACCAAAACAGGTATGTTATATGTACAAATTGACCCATTACAACTGAAAGTGCGCTTGTCCTGCATTTTGAAAACGATAGGTGTCGTCTCCTCACTCATATTACAATTTATGACATGACATTGGGACAAATTTAAAACATAAGATTCTGCATCCTTTTGTTTCAAAACCTCTAAAATAGCAAAAAGCAAACTTTATTATGCTTTCCTAAATCACAATGCTTTGTCATAGATGAAAAAGGACTGAGCCAAGTCTATACTAAGTTTGCAGTTTGCACCTTGTAACATGGAGTCTACCAACTCTATTTGCCCTCACGACGATCAAAGAATTTTTGTAAACTTAAGAATAACTACATCTCCAAAGAGCTTGTACATGTAACATGAAAATGGAGAGCGCTTAAAGGTCAAATTTTATTGAAATTTGATCCGTGACGAACTCCATCTTATGTCTACCTACAAAATCATACTTTCAAAACTTAAAGATTCCAAAATGAACCATCCTGAACCTAAAATAATTCTCAATATGAGCATAGCTGCTGAAACATGATGCATGATTAGAATATATCACCATATTAGGTCAAATATGATATAACCAAGTAAAATCTAGAATCCATTATTCTTTGAACGTGTCTCCATCAATCAATAAAAGAGTAATACTTATATAATAGCAGGATAATATGCAATAACACTGGATTCTGCTAACTTATCCATCTTATAGTTTTCATCTGCATGCTAATCATTGCTCTTCAAAAGATGACAATCTTTCTTAATGTGCCATTCTTATTATCATAGAGGCAAGTAATATCCATACAATTATCACAAAACATCAGATGTACTTCGAGGTAGATCCCTCAAAAGCCCATCTTAATTTAAAATTCCTTATCATACTTCTCATCTCTAACACACTCAAGCTCAACAATTATTTCTTAGAAAGAAGCGAGTTATTAACATCCTCAAAGTTGATGGGAAATCTATCATACAATATGGGGTCACAAACATGCTTAAAAGAGAAGAGTAAAGAGCATAATGTTAAACAAACTTGCTCTTCATAATGCCTGCAAAAGATAAATGAATCGAATGCGATATTACTTGCTAGGTTTGCAGGGACAAGAAAAAATGAGGGGGAGGACATGTAGGCACATAAGTATCGTAAGTGTGAGCACAGCAACAATGGCTGCAGGTGGCACAAAGTGTACTCATGAAGCTTAGGAAAGCTAGTCGAACATTGATGACTTGGTGGGTGTGTAAGGGAGAAGCATGCAGATGGCATGCCAAGGAGCTCATAAGTGACTAGACCTAGCAATTCATTGAGACACGGTTATGTTTCAAGTGGGTCCATGCGAAGCAACATGTGGGACAGTCGCACATGATAGATGTGGGAGGAACCATGCAGACATTGCAGTTGAGTGTGAACCCCATGAGTAGCTCACTATTTGATTTGATTATAGCAAAGCATGTGTGGAGTGGTCAAATATGTTTATCAAGTGTTAATAGATGTAACAGAGCTCAAAGAAACATATTTTAAGGTCATAGAGGGTCTTTAGCTTGCTAAAATCACTTGGTGAAGATAAACATGTCCATGTGCTTAGTCTTATAGAGTGAAATTTATATCAAGTGCACTCATTACTTATAAGCTCTCTTGTACGCATATATCTAAATATCACCATGTCTTGTATTTGAATTTAACTTCAAATGTTTAGGTGAAAATTGGTATAATTAATATATCTCGTGTAGTTGTGAAATTTTATCGAGTTTGAGTTTGCAGTTTATCTCACATATCTACATCAAGCTTAATCATACAATCCTATGCCCAATTAGTCCTGTATGGTATTTTCTTGCATTATTCGTAGCTTTCGTAGATTGATTTTATTAATATCACTTATGCTAACCATTTAAAATTGAAAAAATGAATATTTTGAGAAGAATCATATCAATCACCCCCACTACTGCTGTCATTCTATTATCAATTAGCAATGGGGCAAGAGAAACTAATTTGTAACCCTAGAGCATGAAAAAATGAGATGCTGGCAATGAACTTGGTGCATGCGGAAGCAAGAAATACTAGTAAAACTATCTCGGATATTACTTGATGATGTAATCAGCATAAGCGATACAAAAGAAAACATACAAGTGCACGAACGTCGATGGCTGGGAATCAAAATAAAATCAATATTCAATTACATTCAATAAATCAACCTAGCCTTGGGAGTCCTTTAAGTGGCGCAAGAATTTTAAGGTTATAAGAAAAAAAGAGTAATATAGCATATAGCAAAATAAATAAAGAAATAAAAATATGCTATGGCAAAAAATAAACCTTGAAACAAAATTCAAAACCTCTCAAATATAAAACTCTAAATAAAGCAAGGTAATATTTAATTAATCACACGGGGCATAAATTTTTATCAAATGAACATCATCATGGTGGGTGGATCGTGATGCGGAGGAAAAAAAAAATAAGGTATGAGTGGTATGGGAAGTTTGTGTGTGCACGCGCGTGTAGATTGGTTGGGAGGTGGAGTAAGAATTCATATAAAAAATTTATAGTTGAAACAAAAAGAAGAAAAACGAGAATCTGACTATCTCCCATTATTGCCAGAATCATCACTATCATTGTAACATTAAATGGAGAAGGGTTGGAAAGAAAGTCAAAGATGCAACATTTAGAAAATTTATAATTGAAACCAAAAAAAAAAAAAAGAATATCTAACTATATCCCACCATAATCATCAAAACATTACCTCGTGATGAGAATGCATGTGAAAAATTTATAGTTGATACAAAAAGTAAATAAAATTACTCTGACTATCCCCCATCATTGCAATAGTCATCATCATCATGATAACCTCACATAAGTAAGAGTTAGAAAAAAGGTCAAAGATACGTGCATGTGGAAAATTTATAGTTTAAACATAGAGCAAATAAAATGATTATATGACTATCTCCCGCCTTTGTTGTCATCATCATTATCATTGTATACTTACCCCAACTACTTTACATTGGTTGTATTAACCTCATTGTTCATTCATTTATGTTGGATGCTATAATAAGTTTCTATCACACAGGGCATAAGTTTTTATCAAATGATCATCATCATGGTGGGTCGTGATGTTGAGGAAAAAAAAAAGAAGGTATGGGTGGGTACGAGATGTGTGTGCACGCGCATGTAGATTGATTGGGAGGTGGAGTAAGAATCCATATTAAAAATTTATAGTTGAAACAAAAAAAAGAAAAATGAGAATGTGACCATCTCCCATTATTGCCAGAATCATCACTATCATTGTAACATTAAATGGAGAAGGGTTGAAAAGAAAATAAAAGATGCAACATTTGGAAAATTTATAATTGAAACAAAAAAAAGAAGATCTAACTATCTCCCACCATAATCATCAAAACATTACCCCAATTGCTTCATGTTGGCACGTGCGCAAGGGGAAGGGGGTGGTGAGAATGCATGTGAAAATTTTATAGTTGATACAAAAAGCAAATAAAATTACTCTCTGACTATCCCCCATCATTGTCATCGTCATCATTATCGTGATAACCTCACATAGGTAAGAGTTAGAAAAAAGGCCAAAGATACATGCATGTGGAAAATTTATAGTTTAAACATAGAGCAAATAAAATGATTATCTGATTATCTCCCGTCTTTGTTGTCATCATCATTATTATTGTATACTTACCCCAACTCCTTTACATTGGTTGTATGAACCTCATTGTTCATTCATTTATGTTGGATGCTACAATACGTATTAACTCAGATTTGCAAGGTCATTTTGTAAAACTTCTAATATATTATATTTAATCTATCTCTTTCATACTTAATGCCTCATGATAATTTTCTCCACCCATCTTTACTATCTCTCATAATTTAAAGTAAAGCTAAATATGGAAAATTGATGATACTTCAAGAGCATCAATTAGCTTTGTAAGAAACTAGAAATGGTTACAAAATGTTTATGAAGTCTTTTAGGGACCAAAGGAAACAAAAAACATCAATGAAGAGAATCAAATAATGGCCTGATAGAAAATTATACCAAAAATCATGCAACAAAGGGGAAGAAATAAACCTGGAGAGTCATCAGTCATCATGTACACTTCACTTGTTGAGTATATGCCTCCAAGTACAGTTCGTTTCACATACCAATCAATGTCTGAACCGTGGTCTCCAGCAGCATGCCATATCTCATCCATTAAAGCAGCTCGCTGCTTCAGACTTGTTGGGAGATTCATTGGTTGCGCCTGTCACTGTAAATATTAGTACCACAGATATGACACTGCATAATGAAGGGAAGTGCTTAACAAAAACTTCGTACCTGAATGCTCAATGCCTGAGGCCACTTTGATATATAAGGCACTTGCATTTCTAACCTGATTTGAATAAGCTTAACTAGGCGGTCACTGAGTATCAAATCATTCAAGTCCACTCCTGAATCAATACGATCAATAAGCTTCTGCAGACAATCATCCATGAAAAACTGAAAAGCCAGAAATACACCAAATGAGAAAAATCATCTTGAATACTGTTTCTCCATGTAGACTAAGGTTTGCATAAGTAAGAAATAGTCGAAGACAGGAAAAGAAAGACCTCAAAAAGACAATTAGAGTATATATAATGCTGATGAAGCTTTCATGATACATTGGCTCTTTTTTCTTTTTTTTTTTTCTTTTTTTTATATTTTTTGAATTTTTAAGATAGCTTAGATGGACACCCAAATATATTATTTCGTTTCATCTCAAACCACATGATTTTGACAAACACACTAGTTGCCTTCTGTGAACAGTTTGGACAACGTATAGAAGATGAGGTAGCAAACCAAAAAGTAAACTTATTATTTGTTCGATTTAATATAAAATCATTAGTGGTTAAAATAATAATTGAATTTTAATTTCAGCTTCACATCGTCCGTTCCCATCTTGAAATTTCAAGACCCCGGGCCGGGTCATGACATTTTTTAATCAGTCTCCTCAAAACTCTGGCACAAATAATAGTCACATACCTTCATAAACCATAGGATTACACTGATCAGGTCAAGTTGACAGGCAGATTTATTCTACAGCCTCAGCTGAATATCAACTACTAGAAATATTGCAGAATAAACGATGTCATACACTTTCAACGCTAGCTTTTCAAGTGTTGAAACAGCGGGAATTGAAGGGTAAAAAAGGATTTTATATAACACCTTCAAGATAAATCGCTTGATTCCAAATTTTTCTATCGATCAGCGTTGCTGGGTCTGAAACAACTATAATTTAAAAGAAATAGAAGTTGTCACTATGCTTATTCAGATAAATGACACGATCAATCAATTTGGCATCCATACAGACCACCAATTTCGCCCAAAGCACTCAAAATTAAGGATTATGCATTATTTTTTTATAATTTTAAAGTCCAAATTTTATTAGATCATAACAAATTTATACATGCCTAGGAACCTCCTATTTTTAACCAAAACGAGTAAAAAATAGTAACCTCTCAAAATCCTCCAAAATCTAGACTAACAAGGCAAGTATCAATTCAACACATTTCAATGCCACAAGAAAGACAAATTTTTAACCATAGAGGTTGCCACTATACGTCAAGATTTATAAGGTTTCACAAAAACAATAACCTAGATCAATGGCAGAAGAGTGAGAAGTAATCCACATCCAAGAAGTAATGTGAGCGTACATAACAAAAGGGGCACAAGAAACTTGTCATTCCCAAAGCCAAATACACACAACCTCACCACAAAAAGAAGCCTCAATTCTTTCGAACTAAAGAAGAAAAGATCTCCTAATATCTTATAGAAATTACAAAACCTAAACAAGAGAGATAAAAAACAAAAGAATCTAAAGCATATTGAAAATTTTACACCAAGTTGCTTCTCAAAGAAGCCTATTCTCCGTGTTTTCATCGCTTTATTATTTCTCAATAACAAAGAGCTAGAGCCCTCATGCAAATCCCTCGTTCCTCTCTTCTATGAACCATTTATAGGAGTTTAAGAAGGTCAAAATCCAAAACAAAATTTTACCCAAATAAGCATACAAAAACTTATAAGTAATTATTATCTAAGGAAAAAAAGAAAATTTGTACTTAATCTAAATCAATTAATTTGATTTTTGTGCTTATCTTGAAAATATAATTGAGGTAATACCCTAATAGAAGGAAATCAAAATGGTAATATGGTCTCTCTCTCTCTATGTTAAATCAATGGAGTTCTCTGGCTCCCAACCAATAAAAGGCTTCATATTGCTTTAATTAATTTTGTTAGGACAATGAACAGTCTGCTTAAAACATGATGGAATGATAAACGATACATGTGAGTATATCGTAAAACTTTGAACCTATTGATCCCATTTCTCTAAATTGCTTCAAATTCAAAAAGATCCAAAAGAGATGTTCCAGAAATTGGAAATATGAGCTCCATAATAATGACGATAGATCACATCAGAAAAGCAAAAAAAATTTGGAAGCAATTGCATTTCGGTGATGAGCAAGGATCCACTAATTTGAGGACTAATGTGGGATGCTTAACTTGCTACAAACCTCAAAATTATCAGAAACAATGAAGTCATGCTAAGTATGAATTCTCATGGGATACTCATCTTTTTGAAAACTTGAATGGATTTAGTCACAACAGAGAAAGTGAAACTGGATTAAGAATAATATCTGCTTGCTCATGTTACTATGGCAAACTCTTAAATCAGAGTAAGGTTTACTACCTTTCTTGTGACCTATCAGCAGTGGAATTATCATTGTACTTGAGCACTTGACACACTATCAAGTTATCCTTTAGCTACTAAAGAAGCCAACTTTTCATCTTCATTTTCATAAAAGCTAAGAAATGGATGCCGGCTGAACTGAAGATAATTAGAATCAGCACAAATCTCTAATGCCAAATTTTAAGCTGTTTTTCATAGGATTTTCATCAAAAAGTTGTACTTATTGGCTGTTCATCTAAAAGACTTCTTTTACATAGAATGCTCCTAGGCATTGCCACTTGACGAGCACTCTAGCTTGCATGTGATTGTAAGCATCTTGCTGAACTCATGTTTTACAATTTTCACTTTCAGGTGAACTTCAACCTGCTCTACCTTTTAAAAAACTCACCCTACCTAGTAAAATGCCAAGCAAAAGATGATCTTTCATTGAAGATAATGTACAAAACAGGCTGTACTTTCAGTTCCTATATTAACATGATCATTTGCTAAAGCAACAACTTGATTGTAAGAAGTTTGAACTACAAAAAACCAATTGCACCAACTCTAAAAATTAAAAGTATAAAGTTATACAAAATTCTAAGGCAACGAAAGCAAAATTCCTTACAATATCTATTGAGGAACCACGCAAGATTATCTGGCAAACCAAACTTGATTGCAGGTGTATATCGTACCGAAAGTCTAANAGTGAAATTTTATCGAGTTTGAGTTTGCAGTTTATCTCACAAATCTACATCAACCTTAATCATACAATCCTATGCCCAATTAGTCCTGTATGGTATTTTCTTGCATTATTCGTAGCTTTCGTAGATTGATTTTATTAATATCACTTATGCTAACCATTTAAAATTGAAAAATGAATATTTTTAGAAGAATCATATCAATCACCCCCACTACTGCTGTCATTCTATTATCAATTAGCAAAAGAGAAACTAATTTGTAACCCTAGAGCATGAAAAAATGAGATACTGTCAATGAACTTGGTGCATGCGGAAGCAAGAAATACTAGTAAAACTATCTCCGATATCACTTGATGATGTAATCAGCATATGCGATACAAAAGAAAATACACAAGTGCACGAAAGTTGATGGCTTTGATGGGAATCAAAATAAAATCAATCTTCAATTACATTCGATAAATCAACCTAGCCTTGGGAGTCCTTTAAAAAGCGCAAGAATTTTAAGGTTATAAGAAAAAAAGAGTAATAGAGCATATGGCAAAATAAATAAAGAAATAAAAATATGCTATGGCAAAAAATAAACCTTGAAACAAAATTCAAAACCTCTCAAATATAAAACTCTAAATAAAGCAAGGTAATATTTAATTAATCACACCGCGCATAAGTTTTTATCAAATGAACATCATCATGTGGGTGGGTCGTGATGTGGAGGAAAAAAAAATAAGGTGTGGGTGGTATGGGAAGTTTGTGTGTGCACACTCATGTAGATTGGTTCGGAGGTGGAGTAAGAATTCATATAAAAAATTTATAGTTGAAACAAAAAGAAGAAAAATGAGAATCTGACTATCTCCCATTATTGCCAAAATCATCACTATCATTGTAACATTAAATGGAGAAGGGTTGGAAAGAAAGTCATAGATGCAACATTTGGAANTTGAATCAATACGATCAATAAGCTTCTGCAGGCAATCATCCATGAAAAACTGAAAAGCCAGAAATACACCACATGAGCAAAATCATCTTGAATACTGTTTCTCCATGTAGACTAAGGTTTGCATAAGTAAGAAATAGTCGAAGACAGGAAAAGAAAGACCTCAAAAAGACAATTAGAGTATATATAATGCTGATGAAGCTTTCATGATAAATTGGCTCTTTTTTCTTTTCTTTTTTTATATTTTTTGAATTTTTAAGATAGCTTAGATGGACGCCCAAATATATTATTCGTTTCATCTCAAACCACATGATTTTGACAAACACACTAGTTGCCTTCTGTTAACAGTTTGGACAATGTATAGAAGATGAGGTAGCAAACAAAAAAGTAAACTTATTATTTGTTCGATTTAATATCAAATCATTAGTGGTTCTTTCTTTATTTTGAATTTAAAATAATAATTGAATTATAATTTCAGCTTCACATCGTCCGTTCCCATCTTGAAATTTCAAGAACCCAGGCCGGGTCATGACACTTTTTAATCAATATCCTCAAAACTGTGGCACAAATAATAGTCACATACCTTCATAAACCATAGGATTACACTGATCAGGTCATAGTTGACAAGCATGTTTATTCTACAGCCTCAGCTGAATGCCAACTACTAGAAATATTGCAGAATAAATGATGTTATACACTTTCAACGCTAGCTTTTCAAGTGTTGAAACAGCGGGAATTGAAGGGTAAAAAAGGATTTTATATAACACCTTCAAGATAAATCGCTTGATTCCAAATTTTTCTATCGATCAGCGTTGTTGGGTCTGAAACAACTATAATTTAAAAGAAATAGAAGTTGCCACTATGCTTATTCAGACAAATGACCCGATCAATCAATTTGGCATCCATATAGACCACCAATTTCGCCCAAAGCACTCAAAATTAAGGATTATGCATTAAGTATTTATAATTTTGAAGTCTAAATTTTATTAGATCATAACAAATTTATACATGCCTAGGAAAGTCCTATTTTTAACCAAAACGAGTAAAAAATAGTAACCTCTCAAAATCCTCCAAAATCTAGACTAACAAGGCAAGTATCAATTCAACACGTTTCAATGCCATAAGAACGGCAAATTTTTAACCATAGAGTTTGCCACTATACGTCAAGATTTATAAGGTTCCACAAAAACAATAACCTAGATCAATGGCAGAAGAGTGAGAAGTAACCCACATCCAAGAAGTCATGTGAGCGTACATAACAAAAGGGGAACAAGAAACTTGTCATTCCCAAAGCCAAATACACACAACCTCACCACAAAAAGAAGCCTCAATTCTTTCGAACTAAAGAAGAAAAGATCTCCTAATATCTTATAGAAATAACAAAACCTAAACAAGAGAGATAAAAAACAAAAGAATCTAAAGCATACTGAAAATTTTACACCAAGTTGCTTCTCAAAGAAGCCTATTCTCCTTGTTTTCATCGCTTTATTATTTCTCAATAACAAAGGGCTAGAGCCCTCATGCAAATCCCTCGTTCCTCTCTTCTATAAATCATTTATAGGAGTTTAAGAAGGTCAAAATCCAAAACAAAATTTTACCCAAATAATGCATACAAAAACTTATAAGTAATTATTATCTAAGGAAAAAAAGAAAATTTGTACTTAATCTAAATCAATTAATTTGATTTTTGTGCTTATCTTGAAAATATAATTGAGGTAATACCCTAATAGAAGGAAATCAAAATGGTAATATGGTCTCTCTCTCTATGTTAAATCAATGGAGTTCTCTGGCTCCCAACCAATAAAAGGCTTCATATTGCTTTAATTAATTTTGTTAGGACAATGAACAGTGTGCTTAAAACATGATGGAATGATAAACGATGCATGTGAGTATATCGTAAAACTTTGAACCTATTGATCCCATTTCTCTAAATTACTTCAAATTCAAAAAGATCCAAAAGAGATGTTCCAGAAATTGGAAATATGAGCTCCATAATAATGATGATAGATCACATTGGAAAAGAGAAAAAAATTTGGAAGCAATTTCATTTCGGTGATGAGCAAGGATCCACTAATTTGAGGACTAATGTGGGATGCTTAACTTGCTACAAACCTCAAAATTATCAGAAACAATGAAGTCATGCTAAGTATGAATTCTCATGGGATATTCATCTTTTTGAAAACTTGAATGGATTTAATCACAACAAAGAAAGTGAAACTGGATTAAGAATAATATCTGCTTGCTCATGTTGCTATGGCAAACTCTTAAATCAGAGTAAGGTCTACTACCTTTCTTGTGACCTATGAGCAGTGGAATTATCATTGTACTTGAGCACTTGACACACTATCAAGTTATCCTTTAGCTACTAAAGAAGCCAACTTTTCATCTTCATTTTCATAAAAGCTAAGAGATGGATGCCGGCTGAACTGAAGATAATTAGAATCAGCAAAAATCTCTATTGCCAAATTTTAAGCTGTTTTTCATAGGATTTTCATCAAAAAGTTGTACTTATTGGCTGTTCATCTAAAAGACTTCTTTTACTTAGAATGCTCCTAGGCATTGCCTCTTGTCGAGCACTCTAGCTTGCAAGTGATTGTAAGCATCTTGCTGAACTTATGTTTTACAATTTTCACTTTCAGGTGAACTTCAACCTGCTCTACATTTTAAAAAACTCACCCTACCTTGTAAAATGCCAAGCAAAAGATGATCTCTCATTGAAGATAATGTACAAAACAGGCTGTACTTTCAGTTCCTATATTAACATGATCATTTGCTAGAGCAACAACTTGATTGTAAGAATTTTGAACTACAAAAAACCAATTGCACCAACTCTAAAAATTAGAAGTATAAAGTCATACAAAAGTCTAAGGCAACGAAAGCAAAATTCCTTACAATATTTATTGAGGAACCACGCAAGATTATCTGGCAAACCAAACTTGATTGCAGATGTATATCGTACCGAAAGTCTAAAGTTTCTCGAAGAAGCCTGGCGTTAAGGAGAAATAAAGAATCAATCTAACATGTTTCCCAATCTAAAGGAGATAGGGAGGGGAGAAAATATGATCCCCACTCCCTCACTCTCTTTCTTCCCCTCTTCAACTCCACTTAAAAAACATTCTGACAGAGTACTTGAAATCTTAATTTTGAAAATCCTCTCAGCATTTGAGGAACTCCCTTAAAAAGATCAAATGGTTCTTGCTCGAGTGATTGCTCTCCTTAGTCATGAAAGTGCCATNCTAAGTATGAATTCTCATGGGATACTCATCTTTTTGAAACTTGAATGGATTTAATCACAACAAAGAAAGTGAAACAGGATTAAGAATAATATCTGCTTGCTCATGTTACTATGGCAAACTCTTAAATCAAAGTAAGGTCTACTACCTTTCTTGTGACCTATCAGCAGTGGAATTATCATTGTGCTTGAGCACTTGACACACTATCAAGTTATCCTTTAGCTACTAAAGAAGCCAACTTTTCATCTTCATTTTCATAAAAGCTAAGAGATGGATGCCGGCTGAACTGAAGATAATTAGAATCAGCAAAAATCTCTAATGCCAAATTTTAAGCTGTTTTTCATAGGATTTTCATCAAAAAGTTGTACTTATTGGCTGTTCATCTAAAAGACTTCTTTTACTTAGAATGCTCCTAGGCATTGCCTCTTGTCGAGCACTCTAGCTTGCAAGTGATTGTAAGCATCTTGCTGAACTTATGTTTTACAATTTTCACTTTCAGGTGAACTTCAACCTGCTCTACATTTTAAAAAACTCACCCTACCTTGTAAAATGCCAAGCAAAAGATGATCTCTCATTGAAGATAATGTACAAAACAGGCTGTACTTTCAGTTCCTATATTAACATGATCATTTGCTAGAGCAACAACTTGATTGTAAGAATTTTGAACTACAAAAAACCAATTGCACCAACTCTAAAAATTAGAAGTATAAAGTCATACAAAAGTCTAAGGCAACGAAAGCAAAATTCCTTACAATATTTATTGAGGAACCACGCAAGATTATCTGGCAAACCAAACTNCTCATTAAAGATAATGTACAAAACAGGCTGTACTTTCAGTTCCTATATTAACATGATCATTTGCTAAAGGAACAACTTGATTGTAAGAATTTTGAACTACAAAAAACCAATAGCACCAACTCTAAAAATTAGAAGTATAAAGTCATACAAAATTTTAAGGCAACGAAAGCAAAATTCCTTACAATATTTATTGAGGAACCACGCAAGATTATCTGGCAAACCAAACTTGATTGCAGATGTATATCGTACCGAAAGTCTAAAGTTTCTCGAAGAAGCCTGGCGTTAAGGAGAAATAAAGAATCAATCTAACATGTTTCCCAATCTAAAGGAGATAGGGAGGGGAGAAAATATGATCCCCACTCCCTCACTCTCTTTCTTCCCCTCTTCAACTCCACTTAAAAAACATTCTGACAGAGTACTTGAAATCTTAATTTTGAAAATCCTCTCAGCATTTGAGGAACTCCCTTAAAAAGATCAAATGGTTCTTGCTCGAGTGATTGCTCTCCTTAGTCATGAAAGTGCCATGGAATGAATGACTCTCTAAATTAGATCAAGTAGTACTTGTTCCTATAATTACTATTGTTATGGCCCTATTTATAGACAATTTTAAGGGACAATGGGACTGCTATAGATGACGGCCTTAACCGAGTTGCCAATTAACTAGCTGCTAAGCTAAAAATTTGCTTCATCAACCTTGTAACTGACAATGATTAAGTCAAATACCAGTATCAAACACAAATCTATTTCATATCTCTCTTACTTAATCCCTCTCCTCTGCATCAGTCAACTTGATTCTTACTAAACAGGTAACTTTAATGTCTGCACATGACCAAGCAAGTTCAATGATTCTAGAAAGTTGCCTTGTCAACCTTTCCAAGCTCTGGAAAGTAGCATTGGATGTTAGGGCAACTTCAATGCTTGGTGATTGGTTACGTTAAACTCTCACTTGGATAACTTGTATCCTTGGACAAATTGGAAAAACAAATTTCACCGTTATAATTCTGGGAGAAATTAAATTATTCTTTCGACTACTTCAATGTTTGGATTAGTTGAACAATCCTTCGGATAACTTTAATTCTTGACTAACTTGAATCTCCCCTGAACAAATTCAATTCTTGTATGAGTTAAACTCTCCCTAGGACGGCTTCATGCATGAGAAAAGCTTAGGTTCGCATTCTAACTGAATTTATCTAGCTCAGTTTATCATATAGGTCTACAAAATTTGCCACCTAATCGGCAGCACAAAGGTGTGGACTTACCAGAACACAATATAGATAGAGGTAAAAGTACAAAGAGTTCGCCNTTTCGCATTCTAACTGAATTAATCTAGCTCAGTTTATCATAGGTCTACAAAATTTGCCACCTAATCGGCAGCACAAAGGTGTAGACTTACCAGAACACAATATAGATAGCGGTAAAAGTACAAAGAGTTCGCCAGATTTTTTCTAGATTTAAATATGCATATGTGCCCTTTTCTTGCTTCATAAAACAAGGAAGGCCTGGATTCGTATGTTGAGATCAAAATGTTCAAAAGATGAAAAAAGAAAANAATCGGCAGCACAAAGGTGTGGACTTACCAGAACACAATATAGATAGAGGTAAAAGTACAAAGAGTTCGCCAGATTTTTTCTAGATTTAAATATGCATATGTGCCTTTTTTTGCTTCATAAAACAAGGAAGGCCTGGATTCGTATGTTGAGATCAAAATGTTCAAGAGATGAAAAAAGAAAAGAACTCCACCTCGACGAGCGCTGCTTCCCTGCGAGGGAAAGAACCCACAATGGAGGGGGAAACGCCGACATCTCTCGCCCCATAAATCATAGCCGAATCGCTCCATCCCACTCTTGGCTGTTCACGAAACCATAAAGACAATCCATTCAAAAGATCACCTACTAAATCGGGAGACATAACTTTGGAGAAGCAAACTTACAACGTGAGAGAGTGCAGCGCGGAGGACCCTCGCCTGCTCATCTTCGTAGCTGCTCCTGACTTTCGTTCTGTTGCCCCAATTATCACGGGCTGCCCCGTGATCTTCTCCTCCTCCTGAAATTGGGGTTTCTTGATTCGGCTGCTGTTCATGGATGAAGGGGTTCTGANCGATCTTCTCCTCCTCCTGAAATTGGGGTTTCTTGATTCGGCTGCTGTTCATGGATGAAGGGGTTCTGAGGAGAGGGGGGAATGGAAGAAGCATCCGTGGGGAAGCGGAGAAATGGCGTTACGAATAGGTGGCGACGTGAACCGGTGCTGTGCTGAATAAAACGACACGCCGCTGATCGGATCATTTCAGACTACGGCATAGGATTCAGGNAGGGTTCTGAGGAGAGGGGGGAATGGAAGAAGCATCTGTGGGGAAGCGGAGAAATGGCGTGACGAATAGGTGGCGACGGGAACCGGTGCTGTGCTGAATAAAACGACACGCCGCTGATCGGATCATTTCAGACTACGGCATAGGATTCAGGCCTGAGGGAGGGGAAGATCATGAGCGGAACTCTAATTGCATATTTATGAGTAAAAATTAAAAAAATATATATTACTTGTGGTAACCAGTCAAAAAATTTTGTGGAGTGAAAAATGTGTATTTCACTTTATGAGGCCGTTTGTTTGAAAAAAAAAATATTTACTCATTTAGTTTGAACAATGTTTAATAAGTCGTGTAAATCTAAATTTATGAAATTTTGAAGAGATTAAATCCTAAAAATTGTTTGATATATTAATAAATAAATTCTAATAATTCTGAATTTTTTTTGGCAACTTTAATATGATTTACTAAATCTCTATCTTTTCATATGTTTCAATCTCTCTAAATCCCATAAATTCTGCTTTTTTACGGGATTTGATTAAAGGCAAAACAAAGGTAAAATGGGATTTAAGAACCTGAAGGATTTATGCAGTTGTTTTTTATTGTTTGGCGGGATTTAGCGTAAGTCTTGCTTAAAAGCGGCTACCCGACAACCCTTATAATTTAAAATAATGAAACTTTTTATGTGATATAGAACATTTGTGTGATATAAATGTAAAAAATAAAATGTATATAATTGATACGCCACTAACAAATTTTCATCGTCCGGCACGAATCTCGATGTAATTTTTTTAACATGAAACATTCAATCTTCAACTAAGAGTCATCCGGAGCTCTGATTTCTGCAAACTTATTGTCAAACTGATCGGCTCGATGAGATGGACTTAATGATATGAAAGTCAGTCCAATCCGAGTCAAATCAAACTTGGATCAAATCATTAAACTACTATTGGAGGATTTTCGGAGGCATTTGAAAGGCCAAACGGATGTCGAATCTAGCGAGTTTATTGTCGAATCGAGGGTCTAGATAAGAATAATCCAACGAGCCCAATATTGCTCAATTTCAACATCGTTAACGCACTCAAATATCCATCAAACGTCATATGATTAAAGGAAGTTCTCCAGACCGTCCGATCAAAATGTTTCATATTCATGCATTAATTGCACTCAAAATACTATAGAGTTCACCACTCACATGAAAGGGAGGAGGTTTAAGAGAGACTTTGAGGCTTTGAGAATGAGCTCAAGTCCAAGATCATCTTTGTCATCTTCGATCGTCGTCGACCACCACTGGCCGTCAACAACCACCGCTGACCTCTGTCGACCGCCCTCGGCCACCGTTGATCGTTGTCGATCACCGCTGACCTCCGTCGACCATCGCTGACCGTCATCAACTGTCGTCAGCCACCGCTGACCTCCATTAATCACCGTTGACCATTATCGATTATCGTCAACTACCGCCGATCACCGCCGACCTCTGTCAACCACCGCTAACTAGACGTCGTCAGTCGGCATTGTAACTTGGAAAGCTAATAACTCTTTCCCGCCTGTGGGACAAGGAGCATCTATAATCTCCAACTTATAGTGGATTCTCATAACTGGGCCAAACCCCGTGGTTTTTTCTCTTTACGGGTTTTCCATGTAAAAACTTCCGGTGTTATCACAGCTTGATTCATTTTCATCTGAGTGTGTGTTGAATCCTCGCGCAACGCTAAGACAATAATCCATTATTCTACCGCCGCGAATTTTTTAGCACACATCAATAATAAATATGTAAATATATAAGAATTTGGTGATATGCGTTTAAATGACTCCTGATTTGTTTAATCTTATTTTGGCTCAACCAAAACTTTAAAATTTAAGAAAAAAAAAATTTTTTTTCGTTCTAGGAATTTTTTTTCGTGTAGCAATTAATTTTCAATTAAAAACCCAGCATTTTAAATTCAGATTTAAATGCATAATCAATAGAGAGCCTTTATCTTCAATTAAGTAACCTAATCCCTTATTGGTATCATAATTGCCACTAACACTAAATTTGACTCAGAAAACAAAGTTATAGTTTAATTAAATAAAATTAGAAGGAAAAAAATTCAGCCATACAAACATGTGTAGGACAAATACATATTGTTGCAGGTGCCATATTGTAGCACAAATTAGAAAAATATGTTATGTCAGGGCGAACAAATGTGCAGACAACGGCGTGGAAAGCACCATGTTGCCGAACACACGGTGTGGTGTGATTCACGCTGTAGCCCGCACTTCTTGTTACCCTGATATAATATTTTCTCTATCAATTCAACCGTATAAACTGTTTGCTTGGTCAAGAGCTGCTGCTCAACCTCTTGAACTGCTAAAATGTGCAAAAAGTTCATTCTATATTTTTAAGTAAATTTTGCGAAAAAAAGGCTGATAAAAAAAAATCAAATAACTCAATCAATGATCAATTTTATACAATATGTACAATCTCATTATACATGAATTTTAGATATTTTTTTACACACAACATGAAGTTAGCTTATTTTCGGCGGAACTAAAATGCCTCTCTTGTATTTTCACGTCATATTTGTCCAAATTTCTTGGTATAAAACTTTTTATTGTTATAAAATGGTTAAACTAATAAGGACAAATNGAACTAGCTGCTAAGCTAAAAATTTGCTTCATCAACCTTGTAACAAACAATGATTAAGTCAAATTCCAGTATCAAATACAAATCTATTTCATATCTCTCTTACTTAATCCCTCTCCTCTGCATCAGTCAACTTGATTCTTACTAAACAGGTAACTTTAATGTCTGCACATGACCAAGCAAGTTCAATGATTCTAGAAAGTTGCCTTGTCAACCTTTCCAAGCTCTGGAAAGTAGCATTGGATGTTAGGGCAACTTCAATGCTTGGTGATTGGTTACGTTAAACTCTCACTTGGATAACTTGTATCCTTGGACAAATTTTGAAAAACAAATTTCACCGTTATAATTCTGGGACAAATTAAATTATTCTTTCGACTACTTCAATGTTTGGATTAGTTGAACAGTCCTTCGGATAACTTTAATTCTTGACTAAGTTGAACTCTCCCTTGAACAAATTCAATTCTTGTATGAGTTAAACTCTCCCTAGGACGGCTTCATGCATGAGAAAAGCTTAGGTTCGCATTCTAACTGAATTTATCTAGCTCAGTTTATCATATAGGTCTACAAAATTTGCCACCTAATCGGCAGCACAAAGGTGTGGACTTACCAGAACACAATATAGATAGAGGTAAAAGTACAAAGAGTTCGCCAGATTTTTTCTAGATTTAAATATGCATATGTGCCTTTTTTTGCTTCATAAAACAAGGAAGGCCTGGATTCGTATGTTGAGATCAAAATGTTCAAGAGATGAAAAAAGAAAAGAACTCCACCTCGACGAGCGCTGCTTCCCTGCGAGGGAAAGAACCCACAATGGAGGGGGAAACGCCGACATCTCTCGCCCCATAAATCATAGCCGAATCGCTCCATCCCACTCTTGGCTGTTCACGAAACCATAAAGACAATCCATTCAAAAGATCACCTACTAAATCGGGAGACATAACTTTGGAGAAGCAAACTTACAACGTGAGAGAGTGCAGCGCGGAGGACCCTCGCCTGCTCATCTTCGTAGCTGCTCCTGACTTTCGTTCTGTTGCCCAAATTATCACGGGCTGCCCCGTGATCTTCTCCTCCTCCTGAAATTGGGGTTTCTTGATTCGGCTGCTGTTCATGGATGAAAGGGTTCTGAGGAGAGGGGGGAATGGAAGAAGCATCTGTGGGGAAGCGGAGAAATGGCGTGACGAATAGGTGGCGACGGGAACCGGTGCTGTGCTGAATAAAACGACACGCCGCTGATCGGATCATTTCAGACTACGGCATAGGATTCAGGCCTGAGGGAGGGGAAGATCATGAGCGGAACTCTAATTGCATATTTATGAGTAAAAATTAAAAAAATATATATTACTTGTGGTAACCAGTCAAAAAATTTTGTGGAGTGAAAAATGTGTATTTCACTTTATGAGGCCGTTTGTTTGAAAAAAAAAATATTTACTCATTTAGTTTGAACAATGTTTAATAAGTCGTGTAAATCTAAATTTATGAAATTTTGAAGAGATTAAATCCTAAAAATTGTTTGATATATTAATAAATAAATTCTAATAATTCTGAATTTTTTTTGGCAACTTTAATATGATTTACTAAATCTCTATCTTTTCATATGTTTCAATCTCTCTAAATCCCATAAATTCTGCTTTTTTACGGGATTTGATTAAAGGCAAAACAAAGGTAAAATGGGATTTAAGAACCTGAAGGATTTATGCAGTTGTTTTTTATTGTTTGGCGGGATTTAGCGTAAGTCTTGCTTAAAAGCGGCTACCCGACAACCCTTATAATTTAAAATAATGAAACTTTTTATGTGATATAGAACATTTGTGTGATATAAATGTAAAAAATAAAATGTATATAATTGATACGCCACTAACAAATTTTCATCGTCCGGCACGAATCTCGATGTAATTTTTTTAACATGAAACATTCAATCTTCAACTAAGAGTCATCCGGAGCTCTGATTTCTGCAAACTTATTGTCAAACTGATCGGCTCGATGAGATGGACTTAATGATATGAAAGTCAGTCCAATCCGAGTCAAATCAAACTTGGATCAAATCATTAAACTACTATTGGAGGATTTTCGGAGGCATTTGAAAGGCCAAACGGATGTCGAATCTAGCGAGTTTATTGTCGAATCGAGGGTCTAGATAAGAATAATCCAACGAGCCCAATATTGCTCAATTTCAACATCGTTAACGCACTCAAATATCCATCAAACGTCATATGATTAAAGGAAGTTCTCCAGACCGTCCGATCAAAATGTTTCATATTCATGCATTAATTGCACTCAAAATACTATAGAGTTCACCACTCACATGAAAGGGAGGAGGTTTAAGAGAGACTTTGAGGCTTTGAGAATGAGCTCAAGTCCAAGATCATCTTTGTCATCTTCGATCGTCGTCGACCACCACTGGCCGTCAACAACCACCGCTGACCTCTGTCGACCGCCCTCGGCCACCGTTGATCGTTGTCGATCACCGCTGACCTCCGTCGACCATCGCTGACCGTCATCAACTGTCGTCAGCCACCGCTGACCTCCATTAATCACCGTTGACCATTATCGATTATCGTCAACTACCGCCGATCACCGCCGACCTCTGTCAACCACCGCTAACTAGACGTCGTCAGTCGGCATTGTAACTTGGAAAGCTAATAACTCTTTCCCGCCTGTGGGACAAGGAGCATCTATAATCTCCAACTTATAGTGGATTCTCATAACTGGGCCAAACCCCGTGGTTTTTTCTCTTTACGGGTTTTCCATGTAAAAACTTCCGGTGTTATCACAGCTTGATTCATTTTCATCTGAGTGTGTGTTGAATCCTCGCGCAACGCTAAGACAATAATCCATTATTCTACCGCCGCGAATTTTTTAGCACACATCAATAATAAATATGTAAATATATAAGAATTTGGTGATATGCGTTTAAATGACTCCTGATTTGTTTAATCTTATTTTGGCTCAACCAAAACTTTAAAATTTAAGAAAAAAAAAATTTTTTTTCGTTCTAGGAATTTTTTTTCGTGTAGCAATTAATTTTCAATTAAAAACCCAGCATTTTAAATTCAGATTTAAATGCATAATCAATAGAGAGCCTTTCTCTTCAATTAAGTAACCTAATCCTTTATTTGTATCATAATTGCCACTAACACTAAATTTGACTCAGAAAACAAAGTTATAGTTTAATTAAATAAAATTAGAAGGAAAAAAATTCAGCCATAAAAAAATGTGTAGGACACATACATATTGTTGCAGGTGCCATATTGTAGTACAAATTAGAAAAATATGTTATGACAGGATGAACAAATATGCAGACAACGGTGTGGAACGTATCATATCGTCGAACACACGGTGTGGTGTGATTCACGCTGTCGTCCGCACTTCCTGTTACCTTGATATAATATTTTCTCTATCATTTCAACCATATAAACTGTTTGCTTGGTCAAGAGCTGTTGTTGAACCTCTTGAACTGCTAAAATGCGCAAAAAGTTCATTCTATATATTTAAGTAAATTTTGCGAAAAAAAAGGCTGATCCAAAAAAAAAAAAATCAAATAACTCAATCAAAGATCAATTTTATACAATATGTACAATCTCATTATACATGAATTCCAGATATTTTTTTAAGTAAAAATTTATAGTGACAAACAAACACACAACATGAAGTTAGCTTATTTTCGGCGAAACTAAAATGCCTCTCTTGTATTTTCACATGTCATATTTGTCCAAATTTCTTGGTATAAAACTTTTTATTGTTATAAAATGGTTAAACTAATAAGGACAAATCACATGAAGTTAGCTTCCAAGGTAGTGTAGCAATATATAATATGCCATCAAATATAGATGAGCATGTACAACAAATAGATGGGCAAGTCATTTTTCGAACATATAAAACGCAGATCGTGGTTCCTACCTGCGATCCACGTCTAATGGTAAAATAAAAACGGAGTTGTGTAAAATGCTCGTGAAATGGAATTTCCAAACTGAAGGTGGCGTTTTCACAGGTGACGCTTTGAAAACGCCACCGCTGCAAATAAGCTCTCCTAAACGCACCCTTAGAGTACAAAGTCAGCTATATATAGGCTAAACAACAGTGCATTGAAGATATGTTTCAGTGTTGCTTAGAATTACCAGCCTCCACCTCCACCAATTACTCACAAAGATACAGCAAATGGAGGACACTGAGTAGTTAAGACTATTCGAAATTATTATCTCTCTCTCTCTCTCTGTAGCAATTTAATGAAGCAACACAAGAATAATTATATCATTAATAAAAAAATATTTAGAAATTCATTTTGAATCTAAATTAGATTATATGATATGGAAATTTATTTAAAGACTCGATCTAATATGTCTAGTGTCATAGAAATTTTGCTAGAATTCAACATATAAAAAATAATTATGTTAATAATAATAATTTTAGCATTTTTTTAAAATTTTAATTCTTTAAAATAAAACCCCAGAAAATTAAAATATTTTGAATATAGACTTAAATTTGTATTTAATCTTTTTTTTTGCTTTAAATATTGTGTTTGTTGAGGGTAGAAGCCATTTGGGTCAGGAATTTCTTTAATTATGCTTCTCTACTATTGTTCACATGTTGTCAAGGCTCTTCACTTGGGCAAATATTTAACTTTTTTTTTTGTAGCTAACAATAATATGGCTACTTTATAAGAAAAGAACTACACTTACAATATCTCTCATAATTATAATCGAACCACGTAAACAATTTGTGTTTGTTTGTGTTCTTTGCATCTAAGATCTATGCCAGGAAGTACATATCTCACATCACTGTAGGAACACTGAGATGTCTCTCCTATTTGAGCTATTATGGTGTGTTAACCACTTTGGAAAATTGTGGCCCTTTGTAATTATTAATTTAGAGTTGTGATATTGTTTTAATTAGGCAATGCTTTGTAGACTATTTTTCTTTAACTATTGTTTCTTGTAACATATTTTATGTCTGTGAATGATATTTTTTTTTTCATTTTATCTGAATATATGCAGTATTTTATATAATATTAAGATGTTAAAAACATATTTTTTTATCAATATATATTAATGCATGTCTTCTGAACTTTAGTTTGCGATCTCTCGTGACCACTTAGTGGGTTTCACTTTCATCAAGATTAATATCACACAATTTATAAAATTAGATTTAACTTCATTGTGAGTTAGGGCTGTCAAAACGGTTCGTTGTACATGAACATCTCGTGTTTGGCTAGTTAAGAAGCTCATGTTCGACTCGTTCACTAAGTTAACGAGCCGAACACGAACAACACTATATTTGTTCTTTCGTGTTCGGCTCGTTTTGGCTCGAAATACTACTAATCAATTATATATATATCTTTGATAAGTAGTATTTTTAAAAAAATTTAATTGACTACAAGGCTACAAAGATTTATAATCAATTAAAAGTATTAATGAAGAAAATATAATAAAAATTATTAATTTAGATTCAAATGATGTTTTAAATTTTGCCCCAATTCTTAACATCTTATGACTACGTGATTAGGGTTGTCAAAACGATTTTTTGTTCGTGAACTGCTCGTGTTCAGCTCTCTAAGCAAACGAGCCAAACACGAGCTGAGTGTGATATATTAAATAAATGTTTTTTAGAGTTTCATGAAACAAAGTTATAGTATTTTTAAATATTTGGAAGATATATGAAAATTAAAAAATTATAATATACAAGAATTAGATAACATTTCACTAATTTTTTTTATATTACAAATATATAATCTTCCATTATATAATTGGTGGCTAAATTTTGCATTAAACTTCAGTCAAAGAACAACACATAAGGTACGAGGAGATATTATTACGTGTGGATCGATGGATGAGGAGGCGACATCACCGCTAATTCACGTGCATATGATGTGACCATTCCATCCACTCTTATCTGCACATAGCAATTTCTCATGATCGAGACATACCAGCAAAAGCAAAAAAATAAACATACATACAAATTAATCCAACATGCAGCTAAACCTCAAACTCCAAAACCTAAACCCTAAACCACATGCATGCCATGGTTTCTTACCCAAAATTTAAATAAACCTTGATACTTTCGCTCTCTCTAATGAAAACCTTCCAATACTTCTTTTACATATCATAATNGAGCACATAAGGTACGAGGAGATATTATTATGTGTGGATCATGGATGAGGAGGCCGTCACCTCTAATTCACATGTATATGATGTGATCATTCCATCCACTCTTATCAGCACATAACAATTTCTCATGATCGAGACATACCATAAACCCTAAACCACATGCATGCCATGTTTTCTTACCCAGAATTTAAATAAACCTTGATACTTTCGCTCTCTCTAATGAAAACCTTCCAATACTTCTTTTACATATCATAATCACTATTTTCATTCCATAACCTTGAGTCCTCGCTCCTTCAGAAGACGGTTAACATCATCCTCAATCTTCGACAGCATTTTATCAGCTGTACACAAACCATCTTCACCAGCAGTCTCTGCGTCAGCGCCGACCATCATAAGTTGCCGGCGGCGCAGCAAAATCTCAACCTTGCCGGCAGCGTAATTGTTATTCGAATGGCCAACTCCCGGGCTATGGCCGAGTTTCGCCGCCGGCTGATCATTACTGCTGATCCCAGCTGCCATGAGGCGCATGGTTCCCTCAATGGGGAAAGCANCACCAGTAGTCTCTGCGTCGTCGCCGGCCATCATAAGTTGCCGGCGGCGCAGCAAAATCTCGGCCTTGCCGGCGGCGTAATTGTTATTCAAATGGCCAACTCCCGGGCTATGGCCGAGCTTCGCCGCCGGCTGATCATTACTGCTGATCCCAGCTGCCATGAGGCGCATGGTTCCCTCAATGGGGAAAGCANCGCAGCAAAATCTCGACCTTGCCGGCGGCGTAATTGTTATTCAAATGGCCAACTCCCGGGCTATGGCAGAGCTTCGCCGCCGGCTGATCATTACTGCTAATCCCAGCTGCCATGAGGCGCATGGTTCCCTCAATGGGGAAAGCATAAAGAACAAGGAGAAGAAGAAATATGGATATGGAGATGAAGGAGGGCTTGAACATGGCCATGCTTGCGTGTGGGAGGGAGAGGAATGCGAATATGTTTATGCTCTCTGAATATGTAGTGTTAGTGAAGGGTATTACTGTGTGGTGAATGTGTGAATGAGTCAATTAATATTTTACTGGGACTAACAAAATTAGGCAGAATTGTAGCTTGTAATCCATGTAACGCTGAATTCTCCCAAAATTATGAATTATTGTCGGGGGTTTTATAGTAATCTTCCACTTAATTTCTCTTATTTTCAGAGCCGGATGAATTCAGAATGCATGAATGTGTGCTGATTAGGAATGCAACGTACACTCACTAGGTTGGAGTTTGTATCCAGCATTAATGAGTGAATTAATGGGATGTGGAATTGATAGACATGGCTTCAATATTTGGAATATTATTAAGTGAGAAGGTGATAATTGTGTCGAAATACTTTATGTAACAGGACTCTTATTAATTTGGGTTACATTAATCAGATCATCATAAGAGTTTAGGATATATTTGGGGCAACTGCAGTTTATTCAGTTTATGCTGATAAGCAGCTTATCTTGATAATCTGCTGATGACCAGCTGATCCGGATAAGCTGACTGGTTGTTTGATTTGTGCGTTTGAAAAACAACTGATTTTAGATAAATGACTACTTTGTCCCTGTTCTAAAAAATTGTTTAGATGTTTTGCGTTTGGAAAACAGCTTATTTGCAATTTTTTTTTTTTTTTGTAAATGACTATTCTGACACTGCGCAATGTTATTGTTTGTAACAGAACTGTAACGACTAAATAAAAATTTAATTCACTAGCATCATTTACCCATGGCCATTGAACAATATATTTCAAATAACCATAAAAGAAGGGAATCACACTACCAAAAAAAAAATCAATTAATTTTATGTAAATTCAAAGGTATCAATACCATCACAGTTTCAAGAGTACAATAAATCTTAAGCATTACTAATTCAATTTTCTTCAATTCTTTCAAGGCAAAGGTGTGGCTAAAATTGACATTTTAGATAATTAATTATTGTATCAAATGTTAAAGAAGGTTGTGAAGTACAATTGATCATAATGAGTTCCAATTTAAGTATGTAAAAAAGGAATTCTTGGTAAAAAAAATGATGGCGTAACTAGATGGTCTCCTAAACATTAAAACATAATAGAACTAGGTCGGAACTGAAATTGAGACAAACTTGTGTTTTTCATATGTTATGCTCATAGCATTACCCCTATGCATAAGAAATCAAGTGTCTGCAACTAAAATACCCTATTTTGTTTTCACAAATGATACATACATCAAACATAAATAACAACAAAAATCACCAAATCACGGAGCTGATAATATCAAGGGATATGGTCGACAAATTAAAAATAACCAATTTCTATCAATATTCTGAGACAAACATCATCCCCAAAAATGAGAGTGAGAGCTCCCTGATTGTAGTCAGATATATTTCAGAACTTATAAATGAAATGGTATTTAGATTACTTCACAGTTAAAGTATTGAAAATTCATGAGAACTTTAAAATGTATTTAGAATACAGTGTATTTGGAATTCAAGTATTGAGAATTCTTGTGTTTGGTTTGAACTAGTAAAAAATAATCCAAACTAAAAATAAACAACATAGGGCATGATGTTTGCATCAATGGGAGCTCTCAAAGTGATCAAAGTCGCAACTAGACCTCGCAATGGCAGGTAGGGCCATCAGTGTTTCATGGGGGCAAGAGCTTGTTGGGGAAAAGTAGAAATCAATAAGAACTCACAAGCATAGCTATTGACAAAAGCTCTTGAGGCCAAGCATCGCAGACAAATAGGACGAATGAAGAGGAATGAAGAGTAACGAAGAGGAGGTAGGGCGTAATACTTACCTTGATCGGACCAGTGCAGAAGGATGAGAAAGATGGGAGTTTCGGTGGTCTCTGTAACGAGCGATCCGATTTCTTCATCGCGGGAGAGAAGGCGAGCGATCCCTTCATTGCCATTGCAGATTTTTAATCGCGGGCGGGAGAGAAGGTGAGTGATCCCTTCATTGCCATCGTGGCTTTCTTCGTCGCGGGCTGGAGAGAAGGGATCGTGAGAGATCACTGCAAGAGGAGGAGGCAGCAGAGGAGAAGGCGGGTGGGCGGGGGTGTCGAGCGATTCGTGCAAAAGGAGAGGGCGAGAGTTGTCTTTTGCTTGAATGAAAGTGATCCGCGTCTAATGTAAAATCACGAACGGAGTTTTTGGAAACGTACTTTAAACATATTTTTCAAACAACGGGTGGCGTTTTCAAAACACCACCGCTGTAAATAAGCTCCCCCAAACGCACCCTTAATCTAGATTCAAAATACATTGAGGCAAGCTTGTTGAAAAATCGAGACTTAAAGCAGGTAGAGAGTTCTACTGGGATCACCAATATGCAGTAGAAGTTGGAGTTTGATGCAACTCAATTTATTCCATAGAGTTCATCCACTCTGACTTAGATATTTGATTTAGTTGCAGCTCATGAGATATTTGTTGATAGTGCTCGGTTGCAGGTGGAAGAAAATGTTGAGGATGAGATTTCTGTTATAGAATCTATTGCTTGAAATAGGACCAGACACCAGAATGTCCTAAGCTAGCTTGGTTAATGGATTTTATTGCATTTGCAATTTCGACCATCGAGGCAGAAATTCTTTGTCACTACCAAGCGGCGGTGGAGAGCTCAGACTGCTATCTTTGGAGAGTGGCAATGGATTAAGAGATGTAGTCTCTTCAAAGGTATGTTACTTGGAGGTTGGTGAAGCTTTCTCCAAGAAAGAAAGCCATTGGGTGCAAATGTATGTAAAGAAGGAAGGATCTCATTGAGCTGATATGCGATGCAAGACTAGATTATTGGGTTGATTATGACGAGATGTTCTCCCCTGTGATTAAGCATCCTTCAATCTGTGTTTTCTTAGCTCTTGTAGCACAGTATCGTCTGATCTTGTAACAGCCTGATGCGAAAATTGCATTCCTACACAAGGAATTGCAAGAGGAGATCTACATGTTGCAGCCGCTTGGATATAGAGCATCAAAATATTTGGTATGTAAACTAGACAAATCCTTATATTTGTTGAAGCAGTCGCTTGGTTGTATAAAAAAATTGATCATTTCATGAGGGGACAGGAGTACATGAGAAGCCATTATAGTCATTGTGCATATTTCAAAAAGTTGGGCAACGATGAGTTCATTTAGTTGCTTCTATACGTTGATGATTTATTGATTGCACCTGCCAGTCAAATTGAGGTTGATACGATGAAAAATCAACTATCCAAAAATTTCAAAATAAAAGAGTTGGGTGAAGCTCGCAGAATTATTGGCATGGAGATTCTCAGAGACAAGGCAGATGGAAAAGTTTGGCTTTTGCAAGAAGCTTATGTTAGGAAGTTGCTCGTGAATTTTGGGGTCGGTGAATTGAGCAAGGTGGTGAGTCTGCCCATTGCATCTCATTTTCAATTCAGTTTATATCAATGTCCTAAAGATGATCATGAGAGAAAAGATATGTGATCGGTTCCTTATACTATTATTATGGGTTGTTTGATGTATGTCATGATTTATACTAGACCAAGCATTGTTGGAATTCATTTTTTTATGAGAGATGCACAAGACAACTTCGCTAAGAGACAAACACTATATTTGGGGTCCATGCTGTCATAGTCGTGTCCCGTGTCGATCATGGCCCAACCGACATTTCTTTCGGTATTCCTTAGGTTGAATTTCATTCCCGTCACATTGGGTCATATCTTGCTGATATGGACATCCTCATACCGCAGATTGTCAACTAAAGCATCTTGTACCGTGTTCGGACCTTAAGTCCAAGGCCCAGATAAACGAATTTCATGCTAGGACTACTTTGCTTGATGATAAGTGGACGGTTCAGCTTCTTGAGCTCCTTTGAGATGTATTTATAATCCTTTCGGAGGTCCAAAGATGATGATCTGCATATTCGATCCTCTGGAAGTCCCACGAGGCCCGAAATACCATTTGCGTTTACAGTCCCGACGAAGGTCCTAATATAGATGTGGCCACGCCTAGTTAGTAGTGTGACCATGCTTAAGTCAAGCGTGGTCACGCCGAGATCTCCCAAAAGAACACAAAAGAGTTGTAACCGGTGTGACCACGCCCGAAGGGGCATGTCAATGCTGGCCAAACAGAGACTATGACATAATTACACAGCAATATGAGTGAGACCATGTCGAAATTTTAGCAGAAGCCTAAGCTTGTTGACCGGCATGGCCAGACACGTAGATGTAATTACCCTAAGTCTCGGCATAACCATGTTGGTTTTTTAATAATTAATTTTTATTTTTGAAAAAAAAAAATAATTTAAAAAAATGATACCGAACAACTCTCATATATTTAATGGTTGAAATAACTGAACACGATATTGCAAATAATGCATACTCTCGAAAGATGAGAATATCACATGATAGTAGTCTCAATTATTTAAACTAAGAATTTTATGCTAGTTATTTGTTCTGCAAAATTTCCAACAAACCAATCTCCTACCTAATCATATCAGGTAGGGGTTAGATTATATGGGTCACTAATTCTTATGTAGAAGCAACTCCTATAGTTAATTATATCTTAAGCGACCAAAGTAACTTAAGAAAACTCTCGATTAAGATTGAGATTTTGACTTCAAGAATTCAAATAGGAAAATCAACTAGGAAAGGTTAATGTGAAAGAATTATTTTAAAATCCAAAGAAGAAAAATGTAAGGTATGTCACAGATACTGAGAATACCTCAATGACTTTCCAAACTATTCTATGGTTTGACTTTATATTTTGGAAGCAATGTTATTTAATGTTCTACTCCTATAATTTATTTAAAATTTTGGGCTTACATTTGCATGACATACAATAATGAAAATAAGCTAAGAAGATGGGAGGATTTACGTTGTACCGAGCAACGACCTCAAGATCCTAAAAAGATTTAAGATTTATATCGCACGACATACAATCATGAAAATGCTTAAAAGATAGTGTAAGGATTTACGTCGTGCTTTCTTGCTAAACAAACGACCTCAAAGTCCTAAGGATTTATGTTGATTAAGTTTATGGAAAGTTTGGTTCAGGTTCATCAATCACTTCATGCTTTGTTTTCTCTTGATCATCTTAATTTTCGATAGTTGGTCAATCGTATCCTCACCAAATTCCATGAAATGAAAAAAAAAAAAAAAAAGAGAAAACCACCTCACGAGGCATATCCTAGGTTTTTGTTTTGTTTTTTTTGTTTGTTTGTTGTGACCCCGTGAAGTGTATTCTGAATTTAAAATTATTGCTATTAAAGTGATTTAAAAGGAGAGATTTTATTTTATGCCAAGCAATGTCGGTCAATGTCCCATGGCTTCATTGTCCCAGCACCGCTATTAGTTTTGAATTTAGTTAGTCTAAAGAGGCCATTAAATTTCATTAGACCGGAAGATTATTGTTAGCAACTATGTGTTACCTCATCAACAAAATCCTCATAAATCCAAATGACAAATTATTATTATGTTACTTATTATTTTATTATTATTATTTATTTTTTTATTCCATTATGCTATTTTGCTTATTAATTACCATTTGGGTTTGAATTTTTATAAATTCTAATGTTTCAATGTTTATAGTAGGAATTTAAAGTTGGGGAAAGATTTTAAAATAAAAGTAGAGTGACTTTGGATAGAGCTCAATGACGCGAAGTTTGATGTCATCTATTTTGTTCGCCTCAAAGTGGCTTTTGCGATCACCCAATATCTCGATGACAACCGGGTTTACCTCGCAAAGACAGAGAAATTTGTATGAGAATTTTGGAACAAAATAGTATTAAGTAACCATACACAGATAATGTTATAATAATAAATAAAAAATGGAAGTGACTATGCATATGATCTGACATGAAATATATTTTAGAACTCTTGAACCAACTCATAAGCTGTGGAGACATCACCTGAGATATTCAAGCACTTTTTTTTTTTTTGAAAAATTTACATGCATAAGATTATTCCTATGCATTCACATATCAAAAATATGGGTTTTAACACTCAAATATTTCATATCATATAAAACATAACATTATTTTAATCTCTAAGTAGATAAGTATGATTCTTCATGCAGAGATGAAGCAGTATGTATGCAAAAGCTTGAAATTTAGATGCTAGACATATGGATATGTAAAGGTTGTGGTATGTATGAACATACATTAAAAAAAAGGTAGCATTTATGTAAACATCAACGTTTAGTTTTTTTTTTTTAATATATAAATATACAAGGATTAGTTGGCATGCACGTAAATATCATGAAGCATAGTTGTTAAATACGTAAGATTTGTGTGATATGGTCTAGAAAGAAATTTTTTTAGGTGCCAAATATGTAAATACTTAAGGTTTATGTGATAAGCATGTGAATTCTTTCCTTTTTCTAAGTTTTAGCCATGTAAATATATTGGAAGCAGGTGGTATGCATGCAAAGTTTTTTTTTTTTTTTTTTTTTTACTTTTTCCTATGTACCAGGGACTAAAAGTAGATGCTCATATCTCGTATCTTAATTTCACATTTGATGTTGATGTATAACATTAGTTTCGAGCATATATATGTAGTGTCGGTCGTTTTTTTTCTTTTTTGGGATACATTGCCGACTCAATACCACCCGTCTTTAATTATTTTCTATTTGACCAGATGTCCTGCTTTCTTGTATGATTGTATGCTTGGATTGGCTTCGCTCTTTTTGTAATTTATTTTCATCTGGGATGTACGTTCAACAAATGCAATATGTAATCTTTAGGATTTAAAATTCTAAATTTACTATAAAAAATCCTAATAAAATATTCAATATAATAAAAATTTTAGGATTAAAATATTCAAGACTTTTAAATTTGCATNTTTCAATCTCTCTAAATCCCATAAATTCTACTTTTTACGGGATTTGATTAAAGGCAAAACAAAGGTAAAATGGGATTTAAGAACATGAAGGATTTATGCAGTTGTTTTTTTTGTTGTTTGGCGGGATTTAGCATAAGTCTTGCTTAAAAGTGGCTACCCGACATCCCTTATAATTTAAAATGAGGATACTTTTTATGTGATATAGAACATTTGGGTGATATAAATGTAAAAAATAAAATGTATATAATTAATACGCCACTAACAAATTTTCATCATCCTGCACGAATCTCGATGTAATTTTTTGAACAAGAAACATTCAATCTTCAACTAAGAGTCATCCAGAGCTCTGATTTCTGCTAACTTATTGTCAAACTGATCGGCTCAATGAGATGGACCTAATGATATGAAAGTCAGTCCAATCCGAGTTAAATCAAGCCTGGATCAAATTATTANTAACAAGAAACATTCAATCTTCAACTAAGAGTCATCCAGAGCTCTGATTTCTGCTAACTGATTGTCAAACTGATCGACTCAATGAGATGGACCTAATGATATGAAAGTCAGTCCAATCCGAGTTAAATCAAGCCTGGATCAAATTATTAAACTACTATTGGATGATTTTCGGAGGCATTTGAAAGGTCAAACGGATGTCGAATCTAGCGAGTTTATTGTCGAATCGAGGGTCTCGATAAGAATAATCCAACGAGCCCAATATTGCTCAATTTCAACATCGTTAAGGCACTCAAATATCCATCAAACGTCATATGATTAAAGGAAGCTCTCCAGACCGTCCGATCAAAATGTTTCATATTCATGCATTAATTGCACTCAAAATACTATAGAGTCTCACCCCTCACATGAAAGGGAGGAGGCTTAAGAGAGAACTTGAGGCTTTGAGAATGAGCTCAAGTCCAAGATCATCTTTGTCATTTTCGATCGTCGTCGATCCCCACTGGCCGTCGACAACCACCGCTGACCTCTGTCAACCGCCCTCGGCCACCGTTGATCGTTGTCGATCACCGCTGACCTCCGTCGACCATCGCCGACCGTCATCGACTATCGTCAGCCACCGCTGACCTCTATTGATCACCGCTGACCGTCATCGATTATCGTCAACTACCGCCGATCACCGCCGACCTCTGTCAATCACCGCCGACTAGACGTCGTCAGTCGGCGTTGTAACTTGGAAAGCTAATAACCCTTTCTCGCCTGTGGGACAAGGAGCATCTATAATCTCCAACTTATAGTGGATTCTCATAACTGGGCCAGACCCCGTGGTTTTTTCTCTTTACGGGTTTTCCATATAAAAATTTCTGGTGTTATCACAGCTTGATTCATTTTCATCTGAGTGTGTGTTGAATCCTCGCGCAATGCTATGACGATAATCCATTACTCTACCGCCGCGAATTTTTGAGCACACATCAAAAATAAATATGTAAATATATAAGAATTTGGTGATATGCGTTTAAATGACTCCTGATTTGTTTAATCTTATTTTGGCTCAACCAAAACTTTAAAATTTAGGAAAATTTTGTTTTTTTTTTTTCATTCTAGGAATTTTTTTCTTGTAGCAATTAATTTTCAATTAAAAACCCAGCATTTTAAATTCAGATTTAAATGCATAATCAATAGAGAGCCTTTATCTTCAATTAAGTAACCTAATCCCTTATTGGTATCATAATTGCCACTAACACTAAATTTGACTCAGAAAACAAAGTTATAGTTTAATTAAATAAAATTAGAAGGAAAAAAATTCAGCCATAAAAAAATGTGTAGGACACATACATATTGTTGCAGGTGCCATATTGTAGTACAAATTAGAAAAATATGTTATGACAGGATGAACAAATATGCAGACAACGGTGTGGAACGTATCATATCGTCGAACACACGGTGTGGTGTGATTCACGCTGTCGTCCGCACTTCCTGTTACCTTGATATAATATTTTCTCTATCATTTCAACCATATAAACTGTTTGCTTGGTCAAGAGCTGTTGTTGAACCTCTTGAACTGCTAAAATGCGCAAAAAGTTCATTCTATATATTTAAGTAAATTTTGCGAAAAAAAAGGCTGATCCAAAAAAAAAAAAATCAAATAACTCAATCAAAGATCAATTTTATACAATATGTACAATCTCATTATACATGAATTCCAGATATTTTTTTAAGTAAAAATTTATAGTGACAAACAAACACACAACATGAAGTTAGCTTATTTTCGGCGAAACTAAAATGCCTCTCTTGTATTTTCACATGTCATATTTGTCCAAATTTCTTGGTATAAAACTTTTTATTGTTATAAAATGGTTAAACTAATAAGGACAAATCACATGAAGTTAGCTTCCAAGGTAGTGTAGCAATATATAATATGCCATCAAATATAGATGAGCATGTACAACAAATAGATGGGCAAGTCATTTTTCGAACATATAAAACGCAGATCGTGGTTCCTACCTGCGATCCACGTCTAATGGTAAAATAAAAACGGAGTTGTGTAAAATGCTCGTGAAATGGAATTTCCAAACTGAAGGTGGCGTTTTCACAGGTGACGCTTTGAAAACGCCACCGCTGCAAATAAGCTCTCCTAAACGCACCCTTAGAGTACAAAGTCAGCTATATATAGGCTAAACAACAGTGCATTGAAGATATGTTTCAGTGTTGCTTAGAATTACCAGCCTCCACCTCCACCAATTACTCACAAAGATACAGCAAATGGAGGACACTGAGCAGTTAAAACTATTCGAAATTATTATCTCTCTCTCTCTCTCTGTGTAGCAATTTAATGAAGCAACACAAGAATAATTATATCATTAATAAAAAAATATTTAGAAATTCATTGTGAATCTAAATTAGATTATATGACATGGAAATATATTTAAAGACTCGATCTAATAAGTATAGTGTCATAGAAATTTTGCTAGAATTCAACATATAAATAATAATTATGTTATTAATAATAATTGTAGCATTTTTTTTTTTGTAAAATTTTAATTATTTAAAATAAAACCCCAGAAAATTAAAATATTTTGAATATAGATTTAAATTTGTATTTAATTTTTTTTTTTTTTGCTTTAAATGTTGTGTTTGTTGAGAGTAGAAGCCATTTGGGACTGGAATTTCTTTAATTATGCTTCTCTACTATTGTTCATATGTGGTCAAGGCTCTTCACTTAGGCAAATATTAAACTTTTTTTTTTTTTGTAGCTAACAATTATATGGCTACTTTATAAGAAAAAAACTACACTTACAATATCTCTCATAATTATAATCGAACCATGTAAATGATTTGTGTTTGCTTGTGTTGTTTGCGTCTCATTTCTATGCCAGGAAGTACATATCTCACAACACTATAGGAACACTGAGATATGTCTCTCCTATTTGAGCTATTATGGTGTGTTAACCACTTTGGAAAATTGTGGTCATTATTAATTTAGAGTTGTGAGATTGTGTTAATTAGGCAATGCTTTGTAGATTATTTTTCTTTAACTATTGTTTCTTGTAACATATTTTATGTCCGTGAATGATTTTTTTTTTTTCAATTTATCTGAATATATGCAGTATTTTATATAATAATAAGATGTTAAAAACATATTTTTTTATCAATATATATTAATGCATGTCTTCTAAACTTTAGTTTGCAATATCTCGTGACCACTTAGTGGGTTTCACTTTCATCTAGATTAATATCACACAATTCATAAAATTAGATTTAACTTCATTGTGAGTTAGGGCTGTTAAAACGGTTCGTTGTTCACGAACAGCTCGTGTTCGACTTGTTCACTAAGTTAACGAGCCGAACACGAACAACACGATATTTGTTCGTTCTTGTTCGGCTCGTTTTGGCTCGAAATATTATTAATCAATTTTATATATATATATATATATATATATATATATATATATANATGAGAAGCCATTATAGTCATTGTGCATATTTCAAAAAGCTGGGCAACGGTGAGTTCATTTAGTTGCTTTTATATGTTGATGATATATTGATTGCACCTGCCAGTAAAATTGAGGTTGATACGATGAAGAATCAACTATCCAAAAATTTCAAAATAAAAGAGTTGGGTGAAGCTCGCAAAATTATTGGCATTGAGATTCTCAGAGACAAGGCAGATGGAAAAGTTTGGCTTTTGCAAGAAGCTTATGTTCGGAAGCTGCTCATGAATTTTGGGGTCGATGAATTGAGCAAGGTGGTGAGTCTGCCCATTGCATCTCATTTTCAATTCAGTTTATATCAGTGTCCTAAAATGATCATGAGAGAAAAGATATGTGATCGGTTCCTTATCCTATTATAATGGGTTGTTTGATGTATGTCATGATTTGTACTAGACAAAGCATTGTTGGAATTCATTTTTTTATGCAAGATGCACAATACAACTTCGCTAAGAGACAAACACTATATTTGGGGTCCACGTTGTCACAGTCGTGCCCCGAGTCGATCATGGCCCAACCGTCATTTCTTTCGGTATTCTTTAGGTTGACGTTCATTCCCATCACATTGGGTCATATCCTGCTGATATGGACATCCTCATACCGCAGACTGTCAACTAAAGTATCTAGTACCGTGTTCGAACCTTAAGTCGAAGGCCCAGATAAACGAATTTCATGCTAGGACTGCTTTGCTTGATGATAAGTGGACGGTTCAGCTTCTCGAGCTCCTTTGAGATGCATTTATAAATCTTATGGAGGTCCAAGGATGATGATCTGCATATTCAATCCTCTGGAAGCCCCACGAGGCCCGAAATCCCATTTGCGTTTACAGTCCCTACGAAGGTCCTAAAATAGATGTGGCCACGCCTAGTTAGTGGTGTGACCATGCTTAAATCAAGCGTGGTCACGCCGAGATCTCCCAAAAGAACACAAAAGAGTTGTACCGATGTGACCACGCCCGAAGAGGCATGTCAATGTTGGCCAAATAGAGACTATGACATAATTACACAACAATATGGGTGAGATCATGTCGAAATTTTAGCAGAAGCCTAAGTTTGTTGACCAGCATGACCAGACACGTAGACGTAATTACCCTAAGCCTCGGCATAACCATGTTGGTTTTTTAATAATTATATATATATATATATATAATATAATTTTTATTTTTGAAAAAAAAATTAATTTAAAAAAATGATACCGAACAACTCTCATAAATTTAATGGTTGAACTAACCGAACACGATATTGCAAATAATGCATACTCTCGAAAGATGAGAATATCACGTGATAATAGTCTCAATTATTTAAACTAAGAATTTTATGATAGTTATTTGTTATGCAAAATTTCCAACAAACTAGTCCCCTACTGTCGGCACTATTTTTGGTGTGGGGTTTGCCCGTAAGAAGCTGTCGGTCATCAGAATTAAAATCCCGTNCCCTACCTAATCATATCAGGTAGGGGTTAGATTATATGGGTTGCTAATTCTTTTATAGGAACAAACTCTTATAGTTAATTATATCTTAAGCGACCAAAATAACTTAAGAAAACTCTCGATTAAGATTGACATTTTGACTTCAAGAATTCAAACTTTAGTTCTCATGATTGATCATAGTAAAATCAACTAGGAAAGGCTTAATGTGAAACAATTATTTTAGAATCCAAAGAAGAAAAAGGTAAGGTATGTCGCAGATACTGAGAATACCTCAGTGGNATTAAGTGAGAAGGTGATAATTGTGTTGAAATACTTCATGTAACAAGACTCTATTAATTTGGCTCACATTAATCAGATTATCATTAGAGTTTAGGGTATATTTGGGGCAGCTGCAGTTTATCCATTTTATACTGATAAGCAGCTTATCTTGATAATCTGCTGATGACCAGCTGATCCGGATAAGCTGACTGGTTGTTTGATTTGTGCGTTTGAAAAACAACTGATTTTAGATAAATGACCAATCTGTCCCTGATCTAAAAAATTGTTTAGCTATTTTGCGTTTGGAAAACAACTGATTTGCAGTTTTTTTTTTTGGTAAATGACTATTCTGACACTGCGCAATGTTATTGTTTGTAACAGAACTGTAACGGCTAAATAAAAATCTAATTCACTAGCATCATTTACCCATGGCCATTGAACAATATATTTCAAATAACCATAAAAGAAGGGAATCACACTACCAAAAAAAAAAATCAATTAATTTTATGTAAATTCAAAGGTATCAATACCATCACACTTTCAAGAGTACAATAAATCTTAAGCATTACTAATTCAATTTTCTTCAATTCTTTCAAGGCAAAGGTGTGGCTAAAACTGACATTTTAGATAAATTTGTATTTGTAACTTCAATGCATTAATTATTGTATCAAATGTTAAAGAAAGTTGTGAAGTACAATTGATCATAATGAGTTCCAATTTAAGTATGTAAAAAAGGAATTCTTGGTAAAAAAAAATGATGGCGTAACTAGATGGTCTCCTAAACATTAAAACATAATAGAACTAGGTCGGAACTGAAATTGAGACAAACTTGTGTTTTTCATATGTTATGCTCATAGCATTACCCCTATGCATAAGAAATCAAGTGTCTGCAACTAAAATACCCTACATACATCAAACATAAATAACAACAAAAATCACCAAATCACGGAGCTGATAATATCAAGGGATATGGTCGAGAAATTAAAAATAACCAATTTCTATCAATATTCTGAGATAAACATCATCCCCAAAAATGAGAGTGAGAGCTCCCTGATTGTGGTCAGATATATTTCAGAACCTATAAATGAAATGGTATTTAGATTACTTCACAGTTAAAGTATTGAAAATTCATAAGAACTTTAAAATGTATTTAGACTGCAGTGTATTTGGAATTCAAGTATTGAGAATTCTTGTGTTTGGTTTGAACTAGTAAAAAATAATCCAAACTAAAAACAAACAACATAGGGCATGATATCTGCACCAATGGGAGCTCTCAAAGAGGGAAAAGTCGCAACTAGACCTTGCAGTGGCAGGGTAGGGCCATCAGTGTCTCATGGGGGCAAGAGCTTGTTGGGGAAAAGTAGAAATCAACAAGAACTCACAAGCATAGCTATTGACAAAAGCTCTTGAGGCCAAGCATCACAGACAAGAGGAAGAACAAGGGCATTTTTATATAGGACGAACGAAGAGGAATGAAGAGTAACGAAGAGGAGGTAGGGCGTGATACTTACCTTGGTCGGAGCGGTGCGGAAGGATGAGAAAGATGGGAGTTTCGGCGGTCTCTGTAACGAGCGATCCGATTTCTTCGTCGCGGGAGAGAAGGCGAGTGATCCCTTCATTGCCATTGCAAATTTTTAGTCGCGGGTGGGAGAGAACGTGAGCGATCCCTTCATTGCCATCGCGGCTTTCTTCGTCGCGGGCGGGAGAGAACGTGAGCGATCCCTTCATTGCCATCGCGGCTTTCTTCGTCGCGGGCTGGAGAGAAGGGATCGTGAGAGATCACTGCAAGAGGAGGAGGCAACAAAGGAGAAGGCAGGGGGGTCGAGCGATTCGTGCAAAAGGAGAGGGCGAGAGTTATCTTTCGCTTGAATGAAAGTGATCCGCATCTAATGTAAAATTGTGAACGGAGTTTTTGGAAACATACTTTAAACATATTTTTCAAACAACGGGTGACTGCTGTAAATAAGCTCCCCCAAACGCACCCTTATTCTAGATTCAAAATACATTGAGGCAAGCTTGTTGAAAAATCGAGACTTAAAGCAAGTAGAGAGTTCTACTGGGATCACCAATATGCAGTAGAAGTTGGAGTTTGATGTAACTCAATTTATTCCATAGAGTTCATCCCCTCTGACTCAGATATTTGATTCAGTTGCAGCTCTGGAGATATTTGTTGATAGTGCTCGGTTGTAGGTGGAAGAAAATGTTGAGGATGAGATTTATGTTATAGAAGGTATTGCTTGAAATAGGACCAGACACCAGAATGTCCTAGGCCAGCTTGGTTAATGGATTTTATTGCATTTGCAATTTCGACCATCGAGGCAGAATTCTTTGTCACTACCAAGCGGCGGTGGAGAGCTTAGACTGCTATCTTTGGAGAGTGACAATAGATTAAGAGATGTAGTCTCTTCTGAAGAATGTTACTTGGAGGTTGGTGAAGCTTTCTCCAAGAAAGAAAGCCATTAGGTGCAAATGGGTGTATGTAAAGAAGGAAGGTTCTCATTGAGCTGATATGCGATGCAAGACTAGATTATTGGGTTAATTATGACGAGATGTTCTCCCCTTTGATTAAGCATCCCTCAATTCGTGTTTTCTTAGCTCTTGTGGCACAATATGGTCTGATCTTGTAACAACCTGATGCAAAGATTGCATTCCTACACAAAGAATTGCAATAGGAGATCTACATGTNATCTTGACTTAGATTGTGGTAGATAATTATAATCATATTGCATTTCTTGAGGAGAAGTCTATGTGCTTCTCGAACCTGAATAACCTAATATAGATTTCTGCGTAGGTGGTTGTCTAGTACGTTTAGGATGTTAAAAGGCTCCTAACCCAGATAAGTGCAAGTCTTTTAATTAAAAGTGTTTCCAGCTTTGTAGCTGAACCTCCCCTTCTCTTCCTTTCATGCAGTATTCTTGTCATTTCAGAAGGTATGTATCCCACCTTTTGGAGCTCCGCCTGATATTCATAGGATACAATTTTGTTCCTTTAACATTAAGGCTACTGAGGTCCTCGTAGGCAATGCAATTCACCGATTGCTGATTGGGGATCTCTAGATGTGTTAGGCTGACTACCTTCATGACCAGGTAAACTTAAGATCCTAGTGGCTTGGGATGACGGGTCTATGGTACTTTGACCCGGATACCTTTATCTTTTAGGATTACTCTACCCTTCATTTATTAAGCCCCTTTGAGCCCTATCATCCTTTATGACTTCGTTGATATCTTTTTGGCAGCCCCAACTGCCGATAGGGAAGCTGTCCGCTTGGGATACAATGATTCACTCTCTGCCTTCATGGCCCGGTGAGCTTTGAAGCATATGGATGTTTCTGTCAAATTGAACTGGTTGTTTCTTTGGGCCTCACTTATCGGCGGGCTCTAGTCCACCTGTGGATTTGCTTATTATCTACATGTGTTTCAATATGGGCTCCCGAGGTGGTGAGATGCTCCTAATTAAAATAACCATTATTTGATGGCTTTATCTAGGTTAATGATAGTATAAGCGAAATTCTTATTTTTTAGAGTATTATTGGGTATCTCCCAAGATGTAATTAAACAGAGGGATACGTTCCTTTGGGAGACTCTTAAACCCAACTCAAAAATGTTCTTTTTCATTATTTAGTTATGAGTGACTTATGTAGCGATTCTCTTCATGGAAGTTGTGTTGCGAGATACTTCGATCCGATTTTATTGAGACGTATATTCTCGACTCATCACATGAGAATTACCAATACATATAACTTCTGCTTGTTTCTTTTCATTTGTTTGTCTATTTGTTGTCATATCTCATTTTTATTTGATTTCTCTCATCTTCGAATCATTTATCTGATTCGGGAGAGAATTTATTTGAATAAGAAAATCATACGAGGACATATAAATAGACAAACTGACTACTCTTAGTGCTCTAAAAATAACCAAGAAAACACTGACCACCACCAACTACAACTCGTCGAACATCTTCGACAAATATCAATTGCCTCTTGTTAGTTGCAACAAAGCCCTATGCACAGTTAAGACATACGTTAAAAAGTGACAAAGCATTCTACGGAGTAGTGCATCGTATTGAGCACAATGCAACAACGACGTGCCTCAAAGATAGTATGTCGAGCCCCCAACTACTCCCAACTGCGACCACTCTCGACTGTTGCGTAACAATTCTTTCAACCTACGAATAATATACTTTGAGAAACTGTGCAACCATTTACCACCAGTGCAACCATTTCCCGCTCGGACGTGTGATCGATAACTCATAGTGGATCATTTTAGCTGGGCAGTGCCCTATGGTTTTCTCTTCTTTTGGGTTTTCCCCTTAAAAACATTTGACGTCTCTACTCCTCACATTCATTATCTGAGTGTGTACTGAACTTTTGTACAATGCTAAGACACTAAATAATCACTCTACCACCAAGAATCTTCCGACACACACATCAATAACCTATATTTATTTCAATATCATCTCAAAATTTACCTTTCAATATTTTATTTTATTCTTTAAAATAAGTGTTAAAAACTCTAAACAAGCCTGTCACAAACTTCATGAGAATTAACAACTTAATATTGAGTTGTCTGATCACGAACTATTTACAGGATCTGAGCAAAAACAGTGATAGAATACTTCATCAAGTTTGAACACAACTAGCTCCCACATACTCGTTTTGATTTCACCTTAAGCATGAGCGACACAGTTTTTTAAAGAAACTTGTTCCAACTTCCAGACAAATTTTCCCCTCACATATCCCATATTATATTCAGAAATATTATGGGTCTGTTACCCATCTTCCATATGTGAGAAACTATTTTCATAAAATAAACACATTTAAACGTATATTTTATATATGGCATAAACTTGCATGAGAAGCTTAATGTATCACTGACTGTAACTTTCCCAAATATATGCATCAAATGTATTTTAAAAGCAAAGAAGTTTGATCAGAAATCTTCTCTTATGTTTATACTGATCTCTTCTCTGATGCCGTCAACTGAGCTACCATCAGCCGAAAGAATAGAGGAACATCGACCTTCAGCTCACCTAACGCACCTTGACAGCTCTCTTACACCTTAAAATAAGGCTCCACAAAGCAGATATCATTTGTTCAGACTATAATAAAGTGATTTGATCAAACAATAAATAAATTAAGCTGTAAAAGTCTGATTTTTTTCTTTTAAAGCTGAAATAGAAGCAGTTCAATTAATGGAGTTGTTTACATCAGTTTTGTTTCTCTTGGTTGTGTTTGCGTCAGAGAAATTGTAGTGATACAGTAAGGAAAAAAAACTCCCAAATCAACGACTATATTCTTATAAAGTATTTTAGTTGATTGTGTGAATTTTTGTGTTGCTCATATCTTGAAGCAATTATAACATTCTAAATTGAAAATTTTTAAAGTTAACTTTAGCATCTGTTGGGGATGATGTGAAATCTCTCTTATATTTCTAGTTGGGTTTTGAACAAATTAGAATCAAACGCTGAATATAATCGTACTGATTCTATTTCGCCGTGTATAAATAAATATATCAAATTCAATTATCATCACATATATACCCAAATTGGATGATCTGACTAATCATATATGTTTTGTTATTTGTATTAATCATATTAAACGTGTAGAGTATCATATCATATTATATTAAAAAAAAACAGTTAAAACAATCAGTTGGGTAACATAGTACAGAGAGTCGTCACTCCTAATCCGTTAGTACTCGTATCATATCATATTCATCATTTATAACTCTTAACTTGTATCACGGACATACAACTAACCCATTTAAAGGAACGCTCGTTGACCCACCCTCCTGCGCAGGGCATCATACATCTAACATTCTGAATTATAGTGTACAGCAATTCTTGTATACACATAATTCATAATAACAAAACACATTCTAGCAATTATAAACTACTCAACATCACAATATATATGTAAAACATACATACAAAATAAAATAGAGAAATCCATAGTATAAAACAATATGATCAAACTATATACAACAATTAATAAAAATAAAAATTACATATAAAAAACATATGTAGTCATCATTCTGTCAATATGTCGTAATATATATAATTTTAATTACATTTTTATAAAATTTTATACAACTCAAATTACTATTTTTGCCTAAAACAAAAGAAATGCATGATGAAAAATTAATTTGCTGATGCCAAAATGTGCACAATAACTAAGACAACAAAATATTAAAAGTTAAATGGTGAAAGTTTCTAAAATACAGATATATCATAAATTTGATAGGTTTTGGAGAACAAAAAATTGAGAAAACAAAAAGTGACAAAATCAATGAAATCATGTATAGGGTAACAACAGTCTATCTTGAGTCAGTTAACTTTTCCAACTTGTACTGTTGGAATCAACTTTTGATGTCACAAATACTGGATGCCCCTGTGATGTTTTGGGAGTGTGTGGCACTCACACGCTCCCTCCCATAGCTCAAGAAATCTGTCAGGATGTTATTAGATGCACGACGTCTCCGAACTAGGGTCACCCCATCATGGTCGTTCCTAATAGCGACTACCTTTGATACGTGACTATTCCTCGTTCTAGGGGTAAGCTAAACAATCATTTTGAGGTCTATGTGGTACGTTCCAGTCATGGAGAGCTTTTCGTGTCATGAAATGTGCTTAACAGACTTCAAAGAAAAAAAAAATGTCTCATAAGGGTATGGCATGATACAACAACAACAACAACAACAAAGCCTTAATCCCACTACGTGGGGTCGGCCACATGAATCCTTTTTCNAAAGAAATGCATGATGAAAATTTAATTTGCTGATGCCAAAATGTGCACAATAACTAAGACAACAAAATATTAAAAGTTATATGGTGAAAGGTTCTAAAATACAGATATATCATAAATTTGATAAGTTTTGGAGAACAAAAATTTGAGAAAACAAAAAGTGACAAAATCAATGAAATCGTTTATAGGGTAACAACAGTTTATCTTGAGTCAGTTAACTTTTCCAACTTGTACTATTGGCATTGATTTTTTATGTCACAAATACTGGATGCCCCTGTGATGTTTTGGGACTCCCATAGCTCAAGAAATCTGTCAGGATGTTATTAGATGCACAATGTCTCCGAACTAGGGTCACCCCATCATAGTCGTTCCCAATAGCGACTACCTCCGATTCGTGACTATTCCCCGTTCTAGGGGCAAGCCAAACAATCATTTTGAGGTCTATGTGGTATGTTCCAATCATGGAGAGCTTTTCGTGTCATGAAATGTGCTTAACAGACTTCGAAGAAAAAAAATGTCTCATAAGGGTATGGCGTGATGACCAAAGGAAAATATGTTGAAATGTTCGAACCTATTTTATGCTTAATTTTAATGATATTACTCTTAAAGGAAGATATTTTGCATGTTTTTTTGTTTTCGATACAAGAAATAGACTTTTGGAGCAAAAAAAACAAAAACGGCGCAATTTGGAGTAAAAACGAGCAAGAAATGAAAATTTGCCCTGTCACCTTTCAATAAGTCTTTCGATGTTTAATCTTTTTTACAATTCTTGCATATTTTTGAATGAGATTACACTTTAAAGGAAAGTTTTTTTCATGCTTATTTTGTAGGGCTATTTGTTAGGACACAACGCAACTGAAATAGGGTGAAACAGAGCTAAAATGGAGTCAAACGGAGCGAAATGGTGGAGTTGCGCAGTCTACTCGCCAACGGAGACCAAAACGGCGCCGACGACAAGATTTACCCGAGAAGACCAAAAAATGACAGAAAAGCTCGTCGACGGCGCCCGAGACGACTATGGACCGACTTT